>MU678099.1:176886-191721 GCA_026770625.1 Nicotiana glauca
GACTCAACAAATAATGTCTTCAGATTCAAAGATTGTGAAATGACACCCACTTTAGAAGAATTAGGTGGGCTCACAGGATTTGGGAAGGATCTTTACAGAAAGAAACCCGCCGCTCCCAGAAAAGTGGGTGTGAGCAACTTTTTTGAAGAAATTATGCCTCCGTCGAATCCCAATGGATTGCTTAAACGAAGGTTGGGTTCCCTTGAAATACCTTTATGACAGGTTTGGTGACAAGAAGGGATTTGAGAGATTCTCAACCACGGAATTTGTCAACCAATTAAGTTACGACGCCTGGGGAGATTTGAGAACCTTCGCATTCATGATTGCTTTTCTAGGGACCATGGTCTTTCCAGAGCGTGATGGGTGTATTAGAACTCGTTTGTCAGCAGTGGTCTCGTATTTGCAAAGTAGCGAAGAACATACTATTCTTCCTATGATCTTGGGGGACATTTTTCGAGCAATAACTCGGTGTCAAGAAGGTGGAGATTACTTCGAAGGATGTAACATCTTGCTGCAAATGTGGTTCATAGAGCATCTTTATCATCACCCAATAGTGATAAATTTCAACGAAGATTGGCTAAATTACATTTGTTTCCATCCAAGCAGGGTTTCATGTAGTAATCTTCCGGACGGAGTGAAGGCCTGGCGGGAATTACTCAGTTCATTGGAGGCAAATAAGCTCACTTGGAACTATTATTGGTTCCCTTCTGCTAAGGTTATGCACATGTCAACATATCGCCCATTCTACATACTCATGGGTTTCAGGGGTTTCCAACCATATGCACCATTACGCGTCATGCGCCAGTTAGGGAGAGAACAGAAGAGACCCCCGACCGAGGATATGCGTCCATTCGTGTGGGAATTCACAACAGAGGAACTCCCAAAGGAATCTTATGCAGAAAAGGTTTGGTTTGGTAGTCGATTTTCTAACACCGATGAAATGGTGGCTCACCGAGAACGAGGGGAAGTAAGCTTTGCATACCTCGAGTGGTTTCACAACCAGGTGATACCCGAGCAAAGAGCAGAAAGGTATGTAAAGTATGCGGTCGATTGGGAGAAGGAGATAGAGTCCAGAGTCAGGAAGGCTAAAAGCGAAGCGGCGCGTGAATTTCAATCTCATATTGACACCTTGTGAGAGGATAAAGAAATACTGGAAGCAGCCATGGACATACAATAGGTTGATTTCGATCAGGAAAGGGTTGATTGGGTACAAGAGAAGCAAGCACTCCAAGCCCAAATTCAAAAGATGAAGACAACCGCAAAGAGGTCAAAAAGGAGCCAGACTGATGAGGTACTCATAAACAATTTGGAAAAGAAAGCCCTCGAATATCGAGGAGACTTGGAGAAAGCGGAAGCCACTCTGACCACGATTCGGGCCAAATGTACGAGGGGAGCACAACAACAGGCACTTCGTCTGCAACAAATAAAAAGAGATTACGAGGGGATCATCACCGACCTAAGAGGAACAAATTCCACTCTCGAAGAGCGGGTCTTTAAACAAGCCCGGGACGCCAGGACAGATAGAAACCGTTGCTATGACTTGATGGCACAGATGGAAAAACAAATAGATAAGTTCCTGGACCAACTTACTGACAACGCTCGGATACTAGGGGCAAAGAATCAACAAATAGAGCAACTGCTTAGGGAAAAGGATATGATCAGGGATAGAATCGAAGAGATCGGGCGCAACATCACCATGAGGTGCCTAGCATGTGAGAAAATACCCGGTACTACCCTCTTTTCTGCGGTTATGGGATATGTCCACCAAATCATGGATGAGTTGAGAAGTCTGCAGTGGGATCTTGCGCCGAAACCCGCGGCAAGGCCAAACAACGCCCCACGGACGCAAAAGTTAAAAGCTCTGAAGCATGTTTAGTTGAGTCTGTATTTTCTCTATCTTTTAGAGTCTGTTGTCCGTTTCAAGTTTGTACTTCTCTTTTGCAACAAGGTCTCTAGTTTTCATTTTTCAAAAAAAAAAAAAAAATTTAGCCTTGTAAACAGAATATTTTGACAACAAAAAATCCAAAAAAAGAGGGATGTCTTTATTTTACACTTGTGGCCAGAACTACGCTCGGTCTGATTCATGCGGGGACATGATACGTAGGCAATCCACATAAGATTCGACCACCATTAAAAGAAAATTAAAGGGGAATAATAGGAAAATATAAATTAAAAAGAAAAAGAAAAAGCAAAGGAATAAAGGAAAGTTTGGGAGGCATTTAAAAGGAGAGCATAAAGAGAAGCCGGAATGACGCATTGCAACCAATTCAACGCATGTAGAAACCCACTTAACTGTATAGGTGCATCACACCCCAACATGAGATTACCTATCCGTTATTTGTTTCAAACTAACCATTTGCTTAAACCAGATCCAGGTTTTATAGAAAAGGTGGTTGGTTTTGTGGTAGTCTGGCCTCACATTCATACTTTACGAGGTCGAAAGGAAGTGTTCAACCACCCGTCACAAAGTCAAAAAGAAGTGTTCACACTTACTTCACAAGGTCCAAAGGAAGTATAGAAATGTCTTCAGAAATCACTCTACCAACAGTTCCTATTTCAAAGGAGAGTTCAATCACGGCCATCCCAACTTCCGAATCGGCAACTGCCGAGGAAAATAGAATCCTGCGTCTCCGCATAATGGAAATGTGGGACGCCTGGAACAATGGGAGAGAACTGCCAAGTGCAATCCCTGGATTCCCCGAACTGTTTCCTAGAACAATTGGGACTTCCAACGTTCCCATCAGTTACCCAACTACCCCATTCGGGTATCCTACCATGTCATCTCACTTCGCCGGATCACCTTCTGAGTCTCACCCCCAGGTGTCGGTAACAGTGCGACCTTAAACACATTCACCGCACCGCCTTGTCCAGCTGCAGCACAACCCACTTTGCACAAGCCTAACTGTGACTCATCCTCGTTCACATTCCAAGCACCATCTTTCTCATTGGAACCTACCCAGTTTACTGCCAATGCATACCCTCAGCATCCTCAGTATGAGCTTACGCCTAGAGTACCCGAGCGGGACGATATGGCTAAGAGAATGAGAAGCCTCGAACAAAGTTTAAAGAGCATGCAAGGTTTGAGCGGGCAGAAGAGTGTCTCCTATGTGGATTTATGTATGTTGCCACATGTCCATTTGCCGTCAGGTTTCAAAACACCCAAATTTGAAAAGTATGATGGGCACGGCGACCCCATTGCTCATTTGAAGAGATACTGCAATCAGTTACGGGAGCCGGTGGCAGGGAAGAATTGTTAATGGCATATTTTGGGGAAAGCTTAATCGGAATTGCCTCAGAGTGGTTTATGGATCAAGAAATCTCCCGTTGGCATATCTGGGATGATCTTGCCCGAGATTTTATTCGGCAGTTCCAATACAACGTGGACATTGCGCCGGATAGGAATTCTCTGACAAATCAAAAGAAGAAACCCTCAGAAAATTTTAGAGAATACGCAATTAAGTGGCGCGAACAAGCTTCAAGAGTGAAACCTCCAATGGACGAGATGGAGATGGTCACTGTCTTCGTGCAAGCCCAAGAGCCTGATTACTTCCAGAATATGATGTCGGCCATGGGAAAGCCTTTTGCGGAAGCAATCAAAATCAGGGAAATGGTAGAGAATGGTGCGAAAACGGGAAGAATTTTGAGCCAGGCAACCATAAGAGCAACCTCCCAAGCCATCCAAGGTGGGTCTGGAGGAATAGCAAGGGGCAAGAAAAAAGACGAGACGTCCATGGCAGTGTCAGGGACAAGAGAATATCGTAACCCCAAGCCCTATTTTCAAGAAAGAACCCCGCAACACTACTACCCCCATCAAGATGTGGCCTACGCTCCTCAGCCTTACATGGTCATGAATTCTCAACCATATGGCCGACCACCGCAACAAATCAACCGGAACCAAGCTCCACCTCCCAGAAACCAGCCTCCTTACCGAAACCACTATAATCCCCAATCACCCCAGAATAACTTCCATCCTCGGGAACCGCCCAGGAGACAAAATTTCACCCCCATCAGTGAACTATATTCTGAATTATTCCCAAAGCTTGTCCAAATGGGTTTCCTACAACCCATACCCCCAAACAGGCAAAACCCGAAATCACCATCATATCAGCGGGGTGTCAGATGTGCTTTCAGGGGCAGAAGGGCACGATACGAACAATTGTTGGACTTTAAAAAGGGCAGTGGAGGACTTGATAGAACAAAGAAAGATAGTGGTAAGGGACGAGGAGGTCCCGAATATGACTAACAATCCTATGCCAGTTCACAATAATGGGCCGGTAATTAGGATGATCTGCGAGGACAAAGAGTTTGATCCCGCATTGAAAGCTATAATCACCATTGTTGATGCCGAAAGAAAGCCTACAGCAACCCCGAAGCAAGAGAAAGGGGAAAAGAAGACTAAAACTATCAAAGCTGAGCTTGAAAGGAAGGTTGAAACAAAGACAGAGACGAGGGTACCTCCAAAAAACGAGGTTCTTTATATTCCACGAGGTCGCTCAGAGAAGCCGCAGAGTTTCGAGTTGAAAAAGGGAATACCGATGTATGTGCCGAAAGGGGCCTATGTGGTCCGGGGGACGATTAAACCACCTCGGCTGAATGAGCCAGTGGTCATCGGACGTGTGCCACAGAAGCCGATAATGGACCCGTCCACGATGCCATGGAATTATCAACGGACGTTGGTTACCTACAAAGGCAAGGAAATCACAGGGGAGCTTCCGGGGAATACTTCTGCTGGGAAATATTCGGATATACAAGAAGTGAACGATGCTACACGGAAGCGCTTCCTACCCAAGAAGCCTGTAAGCACTGAAGAAGCGAGGCTTTCTTCCAGAAAATGAAGATGCCTGATTTTGAAGTAGTGGATCAGTTGCGCAAACACCCTGAACAAGTATCTATACTATCTTTGCTAATGAGGTGTGCCGAGCATCAGAAGATCCTGCTGAAAACCTTGAATGAAGCGTATGTGCCGGCTGAGACTTCAGTCGAACAACTCGAGAGAATGACGGAAAAGTTCTTCGCAGTTAATCAAATCTCTTCTAGTAGGAACGATTTGTCTCCGGAGGGAGCGGCCCACAACAAGGCCTTACATCTGACAGTCAATTGTGAAGACTACTACGTCAAACGAGTAATGTTAGATGGGGGTTCATGTGTTGACATTTTCCCGCTCTCTACGTTGCAGGGAATGGGAATTAGGACCGAAAGGATTTGCCCCAATAACGTCTGTGTAAGAGCTTTTGATGGCATCAAGAGGGATACTCTCGGAGAAATAGACCTGATATTAACTATCGGGCCAGTGGACTTCGAAGTAACTTTCCAGGTATTGGATATGGACACGTCTTACAACTTTCTCCTCGGAAGACCTTGGATTCATGCTGCAGGGGCTGTACCCTCCACTCTCCACCAAATGGTGAAGTTCGAATATGAAGATCGGGAAATTGTGGTCCACGGAGAAGACAAATTGTCTATTTAGCGGGACCCATCCATCCCGTGCCTCGAAGCAAGAGAGGGATTTGAGCACATAGTTTATCAGGCTTTCGAAGTTGTATTGGCAGAACAATATGAAGAAGGGAGCCCTTTCCCCCAACCTTTCTTGTCCAACGCTTCAATCATGGTTGCTAAAGAAATGATCCGACAGGGATTCAAACCAGGAAAAGGACTTGGAAAATCACTACAAGGAATAGCTGAACCTATCACCTTGCCTTCAACTGAGAAATTCTTTGGAATAGGCTTCCTCCCCACCCCACGTGATGAAGAATGGGTGAATAAGAGAAAGACTGAGGGATGGGATTTACCTCAACCACTGCCACACTTGTACGAGACCTTCGTCAGTCCAAGGTATGATGAAGAAGAAGAGGATGAGGCTTTTACAGCCGAAGATATTGAGGAAATATGTGGGGCAATGAGAGAAATGCTTTACGAAACCCACATGGTTCAGCTGGGAGAAGGCACAAGCACCGCTGAGATGCTATACATGGGGCCGAATGCTAAGCTTCAGAATTGGGAGGCTACACTGTTCCCAGTTAGGCGGGAGTCCGGGTAGACTTGTCCTGCCACTCTTCCTGCATCACGAGTTATCCCAGGGTGTAACTCGGATGTTTCCTTTAGTTTCCTATTTTTAATTTCTTGAAATGTAAACCCTTTTATCATCCTAATTCCAAGGAATAAAATTAGTCTTTCGTCATTTTATCTTTCATTATCCTTTCTGATTTTTGCTATTTTTCTTTTATCTTTTCTTTTAAGTGATAATAGTGCGGCTTTAAATAACATGACATGCTTGCGGACTTCACGCCCAGATCCAAACACGCTGTCTAATTGTGAAATAATGAACCAAGAATCGGAATATGATAAAGAAGAGGTTTTTAGGGAAATAAATCGAGAACTGGAACACTTTGAGAATAAACCTAAGCCGTTTGAATGACACAGAACCGGTTAATCTGGGAACTCCTGAAGAAATACGAGATACCAAAATAAGCATTCACACATATGAGAAAACACGAGATGCAATAATTCAACTCTTGTTTGAGTTTAAAGATGTGTTTGCTTGGTCATACGATGACATGCCGGGATTAGGTGTTGATTTAGTGGTGCACATATTGCCAATCTACCCTGATTGTCCCCCAATTCAACAGAAACAAAGGAAGTTTAAGACTGATGTTAGTGATAAGATCAAAGAAGAAATCACAAAGCAGTTGAAAACAGGGGTAATCCGGGTGGTCCAGTATACTACGTGGCTGGCTAATGTAGTTCCTGTGCCGAAGAAAGATGGGAAAACCCGGGTGTTTGTGGATTACCGAGATCTGAATAGGGCCAGTCCCAAAGATAACTTCCCCTTGCCCAACATCCACATTCTTGTGGATAACTGTGCAAAACATGAGATACAGTCCTTCGTGGATTGTTACGCGGGATATCACCAGGTGTTGATGGATGAGGAAGATGCTGAGAAAACCGCTTTCACCACACCTTGGGGTACTTACTGTTATCGGGTTATGCCATTCGGTTTGAAGAACGCCAGAGCAACATACATGAGGGCCATGACTGCTATCTTTCACGATATGATGTATCAAGATATAGAGGTGTATGTGGATGACGTGATCATCAAGTCCAGGACTCAAGACAATCATGTTCGAGACTTGAGGAAATTTTTCGAGAGGCTGCGAAAGTATGATTTAAAGCTGAATCCGGCTAAATGCGCCTTCGGAGTCCCATCAGGTAAACTTTTGGGCTTCATAGTCAGCAGGAGAGGTATCGAATTAGACCCGATGAAGATAAAGGCTATCCGGCACCTACCTCCTCCAAGGACAAAGAAAGACGTAATGAGCCTTTTGGGCAGGTTAAACTACATCAGCCGGTTTATCGCTCAACTAACTTCCACATGTGAGCCCATATTCAAGCTTTTAAGGAAAGATGTCGCAATCAAGTGGACAGCTGAGTGTCAAGAGGCCTTTGACAAGATCAAATAATATCTTTCGAATCCTCCAGTGTTGGTCCCGCCAGAACAAGGGAGACCTCTGCTTTTTTATCTGACAGTCTTAAAAAATACTTTTGGCTGTGTCCTCGGGCAGCATGATGCAACTGGAAAGAAAGAACAGGCGATCTATTACTTGAGCAAGAAGTTCACTAGTTATGAAGTCAAATACACCTTGTTGGAAAGAACGTGCAGTGCTTTGACATGGGTCGCTCAGAAGTTGAGACATTATCTCCAGGCTCATACCACTCATCTCATTACCAAGTTGGATCCTTTGAAGTACATATTCCAGAAACCGATGCCCACCGGGAGATTGGAAAAGTGGCAAATTTTGCTTACTGAGTTCGATATAGTCTATGTCACTCGCACGTCAATGAAAGCCCAGGCATTGGCGGATCATTTGGCTGAAAACCCGATTGATGAGGAATACCAACCATTGAATACTTACTTTCCAGATGAGGAGGTAAACACAGTGGAAGTAGTCCCTGAAGACACTCATGCTTGGAAAATGTTCTTTGATGGGGCTGTAAACGCCAAAGGTGTAGGAATTGGGGCAATCTTGATCTCGCCCATCGGTCAGCACTATCCGGCTACGGCTAGGCTCCATTTCTTTTGCACAAACAATACCGCTGAGTATGAAGCCTGCATCATAGGAATGAACATGGCCATTAATCAAGATGTTGAAGATTTACTGATTATGGGGGATTCTGATCTGATTATCCGGCAGGCCCAAGGAGAATGGGAAACTAGAGATGTTAAGCTTATTCCTTACCAGCAGCACGTGGAAAACCTCGGCAAGCGATTTACATCCATAGAGTTCAAGTACATCCCGCGGTGTCACAACAAACTAGTTGATGCACTTGCCATGTTAGCTTCGATGTTACCTTATCCAGGCAACGCCCGTATCGATCCTTTAGAAATCCAAATCAGGGAAATACACAGTTACTGTAATGTAATCGAGACAGGACCAAATATCCAGCCATGGTACCACGATGTCAAGAGGTTTTTGAAAACACAAGAATACCCCGAACATGCTACTGGAGATCAAAAGAGAACTATTAGGCGGCATGCGAGTGGTTTCTTTTTGAGCGGCGAGGTTTTGTATAAGAGAACCTCGGATCTTAACTTGTTAAGATGTGTTGACGTCAAGGAAGCAGGAAGAGTCATGCGTGAAGTACACGCAGGAGTGTGTGAACCTCATATGAACGGGTATGTTTTGGCAAAGAAAATCCTTCGAGCCGGTTATTATTGGATAACTGTGGAGAAAGATTGTTTCAGCTTCGTCCGAAAATGCCATCAGTGTCAGGTGCATGGAGATCTGATACATGCGCCTCCAACAGAGCTACATTCTATGTCAGCACCTTGGCCTTTTGTTGCTTGGGGTATGGACGTCATTGGTCCGATTGAGCCAAAAGCATCTAACGGGCACAGATTCATATTGGTTACCATCGATTACTTCACAAAATGGGTCGAAACGGTCACTCTCAAATCAGTCACTAAAAAAGCCGTGGTGGATTTCGTACATTCAAATATGACAGATAATGCTGCGAACCTGAACAGTCATCTGATGGAGGAAGTATGCAAACAATTCAAAATAACGCATAGGAACTCCACTCCTTATCGGCCCAAAGCCAACGACGCTGTTGAAGCAGCGAACAAGAACATCAAAAAGATTTTGAGAAAGACAATCCAGAGTTCCAGACAGTGGCATGAACAGTTGCCTTTTGCCTTATTGGGATACTGCACTACGGTACGCACATCAGTAGGAGCCACCCCATATTTGTTGGTTTATGGAACTGAAGCTGTGATACCATCAGAAGTAGAAATTCCTTCGCTCCGGACCATTGTTGAAGCAGAGATTGAAGATAACGAATGGGTTAAGACTCGATTGGAGCAGTTGACTTTAATTGATGAAAAGTGAATGGCTGCAGTCTGTCACGGGCAGTTGTACCAACAAAGAATGGCCCGTGCTTACAACAAAAAGTACAACCCAGGAACTTTGAAATAGGACAGCTGGTATTAAGACGCATTCTTCCCCATCCAGGAAGCAAAAGGAAAATTTTCTCCAAATTGGAAAGGTCCGTACATCATCAGGAAGATATTGCTAAGAGGAGCGTTATATCTGGGTGATATTGAAGGAAAGGATCCTGAAACAGCTATGAATGCAGACACACTCAAAAGGTACTATGTCTGAGTTTACTTCGGTAATGTCTGGGCGCATTTGAGATGATGAAGGCTTTTATTCCTGCTACCCAAACACTATCAACCCTTTTGCAATCCCTTTTGAGCCGGTTACATTTTTGTGGCTACCCTCTTTGGAATCCAAAAGCACCATTATCAAAAAAAATACAAAATGATAAGTTTGAACTACGTTCTGACTTGATTCCGAAAGGATATGTAGGCAGCCTCTATCTGAGGTTCAGTCACACCAAAACAAAAATCCAATTTTCCCCGAAGTTAAAACTGGTGGCAGATGTTATAATGGTTCAACCACGAGCCCACCAAATGATTCCAAAGTTGTAATCCCATTCACAATTTTGTTACCCAAAACCAAGTGCAAGTCCTTCAGATCATTTGCCAAAGGCTGGAAAACTAAGAAATATCATTGTTGAAAGTCGATGCGTTCTAAATTGAGAGAAATAAATGAGAGAGTCTTATCGGTGAAAACATTCGGGAACCATGAGGCGACGGGAGTAGAGAAACCAAAAATGAGAGAGTCCGTCTAGTGAAAACTCGCAGAGAGCACTATCGGGCGACGTTGAGAAGAAAAATGAGAGAGGTCGATTAGCAAAAACCCGCAAAGGGCGCTATCGGCCGAAAAGAGGGATATATAATCACTAGAAATCCTGGCAAGGTTCCTTGGTTCGGAAATGCGATTCAATAGATTTGTAAGAAGCCGGAAGTTGGAGCGGGTCGGGCGTCCAGTCCAAGAAGCATGTCATGTCTATTTGAAGTCAACATGCACCCCAGATAAGTCCTTCTTTTCCCCTGAAAGGGACACTTCTATTTTTCAATTCATCTTTTCCACTCTTTGTTTGCTTTTCCTTGAATCCCTTTCAGTTTAACCCTAAATTATGAAACTGGTTACAAAGGAAAAGGTGGCAGGACTGGTTTCACAGAGTTCCGTCTGGCAAGAGGCGAAGAAAATACACAGCCTCAGTGGTGCGTCAGTCCAATCCCAACTGACCATGGTGGTTGAACCCCAAAGTAAAAGACATTGGGAAAGAGAGAAAGTCAAAGGCAAAGGTCCTAAGAGCGGAATAAAGTGAAAAGGCCAAAGCCCACACGGGCAAGTCTTCATGAAGACCTAAAAGTTGCGTTTTGTCAAGTTTGGAAAGAATTTTCCTCTCAAGATCGGCAAGCAGCAAAGTTCTCAACGGAAATGGGACTGCGATCAAGCAATTGAGACGATCAAGGCCACAAAACCGACCACCGTTTCAACTAACAAGTCATTCTTTGTTGAAAACAAGTCTTGTTCAAAGCAACCATGCAAGATGCAGGGGCAACCCAAAAAGAAATGAAACGCGCAAATGCTAAAACAACTCTGCAACAGGGAATCAACCAAAAGGGAAGTTTCTCCGCTAAATCTTTCATGCGTTTTGCTAAATAAAAGAAGAAGAATAAAGCTAGAGAAGAATGAAGAAAGAAGAAAATAAAATAAAATGAAAACCCCAAAAGAAAAGCAAATCATGGTACCAAGGAGCCTTTTCTTTCCAAATCCCGGCATAACTCGTGGATCTCCCTGGCATAACCCAAGGAGCTTTTTCTTTCCAAAATCCCGGCATAACCCGTGGATCTCCCTGGCATAACCCAAGGAGCCTTTTCTTTCCAAAATCCCAGCATAAACCGTGGATCTCCCTGGCATAACCCAAGGGGCCTTTTCTTTACAAATCCCGGCATAACCCGTGGATCTCCCTGGCATAACCCAAGGAGCCTTTTCTTTCCAAATCCCGGCATAACCCGTGGATCTCCCTAGCATAACCCAAGGAGCCTTTTCTTTCCAAATCCCGGCATAACCCGTGGATCTCTCTGGCATAACCCAAGGAGCCTTTTCTTTCCAAAATCCTGGCATAACCCGTGGATCTCCCTGGCATAACCCAAGGGGCCTTTTCTTTCCAAATCCCGGCATAACCCGTGGATCTCCCTGGAATAACCCAAGGAGACTTTTCTTTCCAAATCCTGGCATAACCCGTGGATCTTCTTGGCATAACCCAAGGAGCCTTTTCTTTCCAAATCCCGGCATAACCCGTGGATCTCCCTGGCATAACCCAAGGAGCCTTTTCTTTCCAAATCCCGGCATAACCCGTGGATCTCCCTGGCATAACCCAAGGAGCCTTTTCTTTCCAAATCCTGGCATAACCCGTGGATCTCCCTGGCATAACCCAAAGAGCCTTTTCTTTCCAAATACCGGCATAACCCATGGATCTCCCTGGCATAACCCAAGGAGCTTTTTATTTCCAAAAAATCACGGCATAATCCGTGGACCTTTTCCGGCATAACCCGATGACTTTTCCTGGCATAACCCATGGAACTTTTCCGGCATAACCCGATGACTTTTCCCGGCATAACCCGTGGAACTTCCCCGGCAAAACCCGCGGACCTCTCCGGCATAACCCGTTGACCTTTTTCGGCATAACCCGATGATTTTTCCCGGCATAACCCATGGACCTTTTTCGGCATAACTCGATGATTCTCCCCGGCATAACCTGTGGACCTTTTCCGGCATAACCCGATGACCTTCCTGGCATAACCCATGGACCTTTTCCGGCATAACCCGATGACCTCCCCGGCATAACCCGCGGACCTCTCCGGCATAACCTGGCTATTTCTTAGCACAACCTGGATCCATTCACAAGGATACACAATCTTTATTTGACTGTTTAAATACGTGTCATTAACTAACTCACGAAATTTTTCTACTACCAAACTGGGGCAGAAAATTTCATTCGTTTGTTTGTCTTTGATGTTTGAAGCAGGTTGATCCCAAAACACAAGCCGCAAGATGACCGATGGAATGAGTCCCCCCCCCAGAATGTAGAAAAGAAGTAAAGAAGAAAAGAAATGAGCTTGAATATTGGAGCAAACAAAAGGTCGAACTGCTCGAAACCTGATTGAAGGCGCCAGCCTCGCCAATCCTATCTTGCTCAATGCTGCGGAAAGAAACAAGCACCTATAACTCGCGAGCATCGAGATTCATATCGAAGTCTACAGCAAAATCAGCTAAGACTCAAGATCAAGTTTCAAAATAATTATAGATAGGAATCTTGTAACTCCTAGTTGATAGACATAGCTAGCTTAGATTCGATTTTCCTTTTGGTGTAATAAGGAGGTCAGTAAGCAGTACCAGCATCAGCAACAACAATAATAGTGAAACCACAGCCTCATGGTAGTCCCAGCTACCAAAACTTTCCGAACTACATTGACCTGATTCCCTTTTAGCCATAGATATGTAGGAGGCCTCCCGAAGCAAAGGCTCGGTCAAACTCTTTCAAAATGCTTCACACGGAGTACTCGAACGGGCAAAAATCTCTCGTATCCGCTCATTTATCTTTGCGCGAAAACTCTTCGTGTTTTCGGGCAAAGACGGGCAGCTGTGAGCACGTGATTTTTTCTCTATGTGAGGATCATTCCCAAAAAATCAAAATAAAATAATTTTGTGTTGTGTGTGATTTTTTGCAAATTTTTGTGTTATTTTTTCTTTATTGTTTTCATTTGTCTGTGCGTGTTTATTTATTAAATTAATATAAAATAAAAAAATATGTGTTGCATTTTTACATTTAGGGTTTATTAGGAGTAATTAAGTTTTGTTTTACAAAAATGAAAATCACAAAAAAATAATACACTTTGCATTTTAGCATTTAAGGTTCTAGTGGTGTGATTTATTTCAGATTGGTATTTAATGGTGTGTTAATTGTTAGTAGGAGTTAATTGGATTTTGGTAATTTAATTTAGGATTTTTAATGTTTTCTTATTAGGAAATAATGAAAGAAAAGAGAAGAGAAATCAGACTGGCCTTGTCCAAATAGAACAAAAAAAGAGGCCCAAAATTCCAGCCCATTTGTCGTCCAGTTCAATCCGTCCCCAAGACGTCCAAACGACGTCGTTTTTTCACATCCCATCCTGACCATTGATCTCACTTGATCAACGGTCCAGATCCCATCCCTCAACCCTATACCCGTTTTCCCAACCCGGTCCGCCCGCATTATACTAAACGACCCCGTTTAATTTCAAACGATTCAATCTCGACCGTTGGATCCTATCATCCAACGGCCTTGATTAATCAATGAATTTTCAATATACCAAATCCCCACCCAAACCCCCGTTACCCATTCCATTCCCAAATGACCCCTTCGTCTCTGAAAGAGACGAACCAAAACCCTAGCCGCCCCCGTTACCCTCACCTGAAAACCCGGCGGCACCGGCTCTGATGCCCGCCAAACTTACACCCCTGAACCGCCCTGATCCCCTCCCTCCAAATCCTTACCCCTTTTACATCGAATCATCCCGTAGCTTCTCGAATCTTCAATCGAAGATTCGAGAGGAAAACAAAACAACCCTAATTTGCCCCAAAATCATACTGGACCTTCCCTTAGCCTCCCTTGTCACCAAACCATAGCTGGTTTGGTTCAAATCGAACCCAAACCACTCGAACCCCAATCTGAGCCCAAGAACCCTAGAAAAAATTCGAGCCTGGCTGAAGATTTTTGATGGTTCAATGGACCTTAGTCGAAGTGTTCTGAGTTGAGAACACTCGACTAAGGTCCGTTTGGCATCAAAAGTTTCAAGTTAGAAATTGGTCCAAGTCCGTTCTGATTTTTGATTTTTCGTTTCGAGGTATTTCTTCTTCCTTTCTTCTATGTTTGTTTATTTTAATACTTGTTATTAGGTTCAGTTTTGTTATTTTTTAAATGTTTTTCAATTTTTGTTAACTCTTCTGTTCTTCTCCTTAAGACCTTTTATTTGGTCGATTGTTTGCTTCTGTTCATTTGTTAATTACGTTTGTTATAGAATCCATATTCATTTCGATTAATGTCGTCGAATGATTAAGTTTCGTATTTCCCCTGTTTTGCCCGAAAACTATGAATCACGGGGTTGTGTGTCATTTGTTTATTATCAATTATGTGTATTGTAATCGATTAAATGAATGTCGTCGATTAGTTGTATAGGTTATTTGTTAGAACAATGTGACAGTAATGTTATCAATACTGCCTAAGTTGGTCCGAATCATGGCTTGAATCAAAGTTTGAATCATTTGTAGTTGAAAGATGAATTGGGTATAGTTGTAATCCTGATAAAAATTCAGAGCTTAGCTAAGTGGCCTACCAATTGTGCATTCAATGCACCCTTAAACTAATGGATAAATTAATTAAAAA
>MU678099.1:193105-204423 GCA_026770625.1 Nicotiana glauca
CTGTTCTATTACTCCCTCTGAAGTTTGCCTTCCATTCGATAACTGAACTTCAGCCTCTATAAGTCCTTAAAGATCAGAATAGAGTTTTGAACTGTTGATCCTGCCGAGTGATACTATAACATTAGAGGTGGCTTTAAATCTTTGAAAGCTAAGTGAGTTGAGAGTTAAGTCCTTCAAGGTTTTATTTTGTTTGGAGTGTTCACGAGCAGAAATATTGCTTGTCTTGCACTTGTCCCATTTTTGATTTAACTGAGAGTGCACTTTGGGTGTTACTGGGCTTTCAGTTGGGTTTTCCTGGTGTTGCCGTCTGGTTTTCCTGGAATTGCTATTGGTTGGCTTACGTTCCTTGTTTGGTTAATCTATTCCTGGGATTTCAATCTGCTACTGGGCTATCTGCTATTGTTTCACTGGTTGCTCTAGTTGTTGCTGGAATCTGTGTTGCTGTATTGCTGTGCTGTGTTTGTGCTACTGCACTACTGATCTTCATCTTTCTTTGCTTTTCCCAACTACCAGGTACACATCTGTTATACTAGTAGACTATGTAGCTGAAGTTCGAAGCATGAATAAAATGAAGCCTTAAAGCTTGAAGTCACTTAGGCGTATTCTCATATTCTAAGTTGTATATATGTTAGTTATTAGTTCATTAGAATCATGTGAATAGTTTGTAATGTATAAATAAATACTGATCGGTAGTAGTCTATGTTTGCAAATTCATTCCCATGTATGCTAGTTAGAAAAAAAACCAATGATGTAGTATCTATATACTGCCATCTCTAGTTTGTTTCATTTATAGCCTATTTAAAATGCATATCAAGTTTTAAAGATTAAGTAATCAGTAGTTTATACTCTTTAGTTAACCATTTGTTCATTTAGCCTCATAAAAAACAGGTTTCCTTAGCATCGATCTTATTTCTGCCATGTGGTAAATTTAGAACGCGTGTAGTACCATGTAGTTGGACTCAAATCAGAGTAAGATGGCCCAAGCCCAATTTTGCATCATTCACGCTGGCCTGGGCCTGTAAATGTTAAACGAAGGCCCATTTTGTTCATTTCAAACTTTAACAAGTCATGTTCACAACTTAACTATAATAACTCTAGCATGAAAATAATATAGGATGTTGTTTCTTCTTTTCATTTTTAAAGGCGTAACGAAATAGAAAACGTAGTCGCTTTAGGATATCCTTTTAAAATGAAATGAGGCGTGCCTCGCCCAAAAATAAATTACAAATCGCGGCCCCTTTTCCAAAATAACAACACGTTAGTCTCTTTAGGACGCGCCTTAATCAATTTTGCCTTCCTAAGCTCGGGTGCACATTTATGTGACCCAAATCCAAATCTCAACGGAGTCGAAATGTGTCAACAACCACGGGTGCATTGATTGCGACGCGGTTTGAGACATGTTTTCATGACGTTACAATTCTAAAAAAAATGATAATAAAAGCGGTTTAATTTTAATAAAAGCACATAAGTCATAACATTTTTTAAAATCAAATATTTAGCCATTAAAACAATTTAAGCGACCGTTCTAGAACCACGGGATCCGGGGGTGCCTAACACCTTCCCTCGGGTCAACAGAATTCCTGACTTAGAATTTCTGGTTCGCAGACTTCATTTGGAAAGTCAAAAATTTCCTCGATTTGGGATTTAAATAAATCGGTGACTTGGGATACCGTAATTTATCCCAAGTGACGACTCTGAAATAAATAAATAATCCCATTTCGAATAATGTCACTTTAAATGGAAAAACTCCCTCACATTTACCCTCCGGGGTAGGGTGTGTAAAAAGGAGGTGTGACACCTGATTGCTGAACTTGAACTATATTCCCATGCTCTCCAGGTGGGCGCCTGGTTGCTGAATTTGAACTGTATTCCCGTGCTCTCTAGGTGGGCGCTCGATTTCTGAAATTGAACTATATTCCCATGCTCTCCAGGTGGGCGCCTGATTGCTGAACTTGAACTGTATTCCCGTGCTCTCCAGGTGGGCGCCTGATTGCTGAACTTGAACTGTATTCCCGTGCTCTCCTGATGGACGCTTGATTGCTTAACTTGAACTGTATTACCGTGCTCTCCAGGTAGGCGCCTGACTGCTGAACTTGAATTATATTCCCGTGCTCTCTAGGTGGGCGCCTGACTGCTTCACTTGAACTGTATTCCCGTGCTCTCCAGGGGGGCGCCTGATTGCTGAACTTGAACTGTATTCCCGTGCTCTCCAGGTGGGCGCATGATTGCTGAACTTGAACTGTATTCCCATTCTCTCCAGGTGGGCTCCTGATGCCTAAACTTGAACTGTATTCCCGTGCTCTTCAGGTGGGCGCCTGATTGCTGAACTTGAACTGTTTCTCCCTGTTCTCCAAGTGGGTACCTGATTTCAACAAAATAGACAAAACAAAAAACAAATTTTTCCCAGTTTGGTAGTTGGGCACATATGTGAGTGTTAAACTGAATCATATTACCAAATATTACTAAGAATTTGAAAGTTAGGTCCCATTATCCAGGGGGTCCTGACAACTTCTAATTAAATGACAGTTTTAGATCTAAATTATATCTTCTAGAGGTATTACTTCCGCTAAATCTTGTTATCTAAGAGGGTCTTAAAACTACATCCCATTATCCAGGAGGGTCCTGAAAATCAAGTATTATCTTAAAAGTGGAAATTTTTACGACTGAATTATACTACTCTACAACAGAACTTACGCTACATCTCGTTATCTAATGGAAATCTTAAATCTAGGTCTCATTATTCAGGAGGGTCCTAAAAACTCCTAATTGAATCCTATCTTAAACATGCAAACTTTGAAGCCAACTTGTATTCTTTTGGGGTATATTTATGCTAAATTATGCTACTCATGATTGTTTTGAAAATTAAACTAGGTCCCATTTTCCAGGAGGGTCCTGAAAACTCCTAATTGGATTCTATCTCAAGCATACAAACTTTTAAGCCAACTTGTATTCATTTGGGATACATTTATACTAGATTTTGCTATTCATGATTGTTTTGAACTTTAAACTAGGTCCCATTTTCTAGGAGGGTCCTGAAAACTCCTAATTGAATCATATCTTAAACATACAAATTTTGAAACCAACTTATATTCCTTGAGGTACATTTATGCTGATTTTGTACTTATGATTGTTTCTATTTTTAAACTAGGTCCCATTTTCCAAGAGGATCTTGACAACTCCTAATTGAATTCTATCTCCAGAATGAAAATTTTGAAACCAACTTATATTCTTTTGGGGTACATTTATGCTATATTATGCTACTCATGATTTTTTTGAATTTTAAACTAAGTTCCATTTTCCAGGAGGGTCCTGAAAATTTACGGTCATACCTGTTTGGTGCTTGCCTTTCCTTACGGTGGGTTTCCGAAACAAACGAGATTTTTTGCCCCTATTTAAAATCAAAGAAAACTCTTGTCAGTTTAAAACATGTTGGTTGGTTTGTGGACTTGAACTTTGAGGGAGATTTCTCCTTCACTTCCTATGATAACTGATTTCCACTCGAAGAACTTGCCTGTTCATTGACTAACTACTTTCTCTATCATCCGTATCACTGAGAATACCTTTCTACGTTCAGACCCAATATCCTATATTTATTGCATTGCTCATGAACTGGCATCTACCCAACCTTTGTGTCTTACATGAATCCCAAATCACGTCCATTGCCCCCACTATGTGTGTATGCTGTTCTTTCTTGACTTGAACTACTAGCCTTGGATTTGAGGTCTGTTGCTCCTTCACTTGCCATGATAACTGATTTCCATTCAAAAACCTTGCCTATTCGTTGACTAACCATTTCCTTTGTCACCATTAACACATAAAATACCTCTTCTCCGTTCAAACCCAATACCTTCTATCTGTTGCATTGCTCATGAACTGACATTTACCAACCTTTGTGTCTCACATGAACCCCAAAGCACGACACTTGTCACCCCCTCATTGTGTATGTTGTTCTTTCTTGACTTAAACCACTGGTCCTGTCCTTGAGGTCTACGACTCCCTCATTTGCCATAATAACTTTGATTTCTACTTGGAAGGTCTTGCTCATCACTAGTTTAGCACCCTTTTGTCAATCCTATCACAGGAAATACCTTTGATCTGTTCACCCTAACCCTTCATCTATTGCATTGTTCATGAATTGATATATACCAAGCCTTTGTATTTCACAAGGATCCCAAAGATTGTTGATTGTTACCAACTCAATGTGCTTACTGTTCTTTCCTGACTTATGATGCTTTGTCGTGTTAACCAGATCCCATTTGTATAATTGGAAAGCTGGTGGCAAATTCTGAAGTCACTTCTCACTTGTTCTAACGAAACAGACTTAGTAAGAGGAAGTAAACAAGACTCTAATGACCATGACATGACATGTACCTGTGGCCTATTCCATCAAGCAAGCCTGATGTTCAACTCTTGATGTACCTTTAAACAGTGAAACTGGGCTTCAATGCTCCGATTATCCAATTCGATTCACAATCCTTATTCGACTTGTAGTGCCCGAAAGGTTTTCACCATCAAGCCTCTCTCATTTTGTTCTTTCTCTCAACTTACAGTCGCCTCAAGGTGCCCGTGAAGGTTTTCACCAATAAGACTCTCTCATTTCCATTTTTTCCAAGTTGGATTAGAGTGTTGCCCCTGATGTGAATCACTTATACTTGCTTGCCTTGGCATTTCTCGAAGACTGATCGAAAGGTCTTTCTCTGGACCATAATGTGGCTTTTGGATGGGGTTAGAAATAAAGGGTATAAAAGGCTCAAAACCATTCAAATGGGTTCAAAATTACAACTTTCGGAATCAAATTTCTTACAACAACCACAACTTCTGCCCCAGTTTTCTTGCTTGGGGACTTTTAGATTTTTATTTTGATGGGACCGAACCGTGAGGCTGCCTACGCATCCTTAAAAGGAATCAGGTCGAACGTAGTTCATGTCATATAAATTACTTTGTTGTTGTGATTCTTCTTTTCTTTTCTTCCTTTTTCACTTCTTTTCTTTTCTTTCTCTTCTTTTTTTCCTTCTTTCTCTTTTTGTTATTTTGTTGTTCTCTCTTTTTCTTTTTTCTTTAATTTTCTACTCCCTTTTTTTTTCTTTCTTCTTTTTTTTCATTTTCATCATTTTTTTCTTCTTTTCTCTCTTTTCCTTTACTTTTCTTTCGCGCTTGCGTTTCTGATCTTTGCTACTGATTCCAAAAGGAGGGGTATGAAAGGAAATAAATATGCTCAAAGGGGTAACGAGGGATAAAGTGTTTAGATAGCAGAACAAAATGCCTTCGTCATTCCAATCTTCAAAACATGCCAAGTACAAACAAACAATTAAACAAACAAAGGAAAATATTCGTAACATCTTTTGATTGTGCTAGACTTGATAACCATATCCATACATTCACCTTCTACATCTGTTAAATACAAAGTACCATTGGACAATACTCTCACTCTCATTACCACGAACGACCCTTGCCAATTTGGGCAAACGTGCCTTTAGTTTCAAACTGATGCAGTATGATGTATTTCAATAGGGTTTCTTTATGTTCTATCTGCCCCAGTTTCACACAATTCAAGCTTGAAGTGTTCTCAAAATTCCTTTACTTATTTTCCTCAAATGTCCCTATCATCTTTAATTATTTCATGGCTTTTTGACTAAACTGACTTTTAAAGATCAGGCTGAGAGTTATGCGTGCACGTCATGTAACTAGATTCAACAGGAAAAAAAGAACTATAAAGGAAAAGAGAACTAAACAAAAATGACAGAAAATGGAAAATTGCATTAGACATATGGTGAAAGGGNCCATTTTTTCCAAGTTGGATTAGAGTGTTGCCCCTGATGTGAATCACTTATACTTGCTTGCCTTGGCATTTCTCGAAGACTGATCGAAAGGTCTTTCTCTGGACCATAATGTGGCTTTTGGATGGGGTTAGAAATAAAGGGTATAAAAGGCTCAAAACCATTCAAATGGGTTCAAAATTACAACTTTCGGAATCAAATTTCTTACAACAACCACAACTTCTGCCCCAGTTTTCTTGCTTGGGGACTTTTAGATTTTTATTTTGATGGGACCGAACCGTGAGGCTGCCTACGCATCCTTAAAAGGAATCAGGTCGAACGTAGTTCATGTCATATAAATTACTTTGTTGTTGTGATTCTTCTTTTCTTTTCTTCCTTTTTCACTTCTTTTCTTTTCTTTCTCTTCTTTTTTTCCTTCTTTCTCTTTTTGTTATTTTGTTGTTCTCTCTTTTTCTTTTTTCTTTAATTTTCTACTCCCTTTTTTTTTCTTTCTTCTTTTTTTTCATTTTCATCATTTTTTTCTTCTTTTCTCTCTTTTCCTTTACTTTTCTTTCGCGCTTGCGTTTCTGATCTTTGCTACTGATTCCAAAAGGAGGGGTATGAAAGGAAATAAATATGCTCAAAGGGGTAACGAGGGATAAAGTGTTTAGATAGCAGAACAAAATGCCTTCGTCATTCCAATCTTCAAAACATGCCAAGTGCAAACAACNTTCAAAACATGCCAAGTACAAACAAACAATTAAACAAACAAAGGAAAATATTCGTAACATCTTTTGATTGTGCTAGACTTGATAACCATATCCATACATTCACCTTCTACATCTGTTAAATACAAAGTACCATTGGACAATACTCTCACTCTCATTACCACGAACGACCCTTGCCAATTTGGGCAAACGTGCCTTTAGTTTCAAACTGATGCAGTATGATGTATTTCAATAGGGTTTCTTTATGTTCTATCTGCCCCAGTTTCACACAATTCAAGCTTGAAGTGTTCTCAAAATTCCTTTACTTATTTTCCTCAAATGTCCCTATCATCTTTAATTATTTCATGGCTTTTTGACTAAACTGACTTTTAAAGATCAGGCTGAGAGTTATGCGTGCACGTCATGTAACTAGATTCAACAGGAAAAAAAGAACTATAAAGGAAAAGAGAACTAAACAAAAATGACAGAAAATGGAAAATTGCATTAGACATATGGTGAAAGGGTTTGAACAACAAAACAAGCAAACTAAACTGGGGTTACAACCTTGGAACAAACCTAGACAACACTAAACGAGCTACTACAACTAAACAAACTAGGTAAAATAAAAGGATATAAGGGTTTGAGTCACAACACAATATCCGGATTACAACCCTGAAAATAACCCGGACAACAGAAATGACAACAAAATAAACCACCAAAAATCCTCTCCGACTGACCAAGAAATGGAGCGTCTTTCCAATTACCAAGCATGACATCTTATCCACTGAGTTCCGCATCAATATTTCCAAGACCATTACCAATTTCAATATCATCAACTTCAGTCAACGAGTTCCCAAGAGGATTCGCCTGCTCCCTGTCACTGTCATCGATCACAATTACCTCTTTTTGAATCATTCTTTCTATTTCCCTTTTCAAAGAATGACAATCCTCAATGCTATGCCCCTGGACATTAGAGTGGTACATGCATCGTACAGTAGGATCAAAGCCTTTTGCATGTGGGTCTGGAGTATAGCCGAGGAGCGGCTCAATCAGGCCAGAATGCTTTAACTCTTCAAATAAACTTGTGTAGAACTCCTCAATTGGCGTGAAACTATTTATTTTCCCTTATTCTCTTCCCTGCCCTTATTTTCTAGGGTTGTTGGGTGCTCGAAAATGTTGTGAAGGAAAGAATTCATTATGCAGTGTTGGCGCTCGCCATAGGGGGTGACCTGGTGGTTGGACATATGACCGGACATTGTTCAGAGGATAATAGTGAGGTGGATTATGTGGAGCTCGGGGATAGGTTTGGGGTTGGATTTGAGGCTGGGTATATTGGTGAGGCAGATCCTTTGGACCATGCTGTGGCTCTGAAACAACCATGGCAACATTATCGTGTTCCTTCTGTCCCAGAAAACTTCCTGTGTCGTTCTGAATTGCTTGTGTTGTGGCTTTTAAAGTAGAATAGCTCAAAATCTTGCTTGAATTTAGCCCATCTTCTACCATTTCTCCCATTTTAACCACATCGTTAAAAGGCCTACCCACAGCCGTGATCAAATACCCAAAGTAAGTTGGCTCTTGAGCTTGAAGAAAGTATTCGACCATCTCTTTTTCTCCCATCGGGGGATTGACTCTAGCAACTTGCTCTCTCCATCTGAGCCCGTATTCCCTAAAGCTTTCATTAGGCATATTTTCCATCTTGGTGAGGGACATGCGATCCGAGATAATTTCTATGTTGTACTGAAAGTGTTAGGTAAAAGCCTGAGCCATATCGTCCCATGTGTACCACTTGCTAACGTCTTGGCGGGTGAACCACTCTAGAGCTGCCCACCCAGACTCTGACTAAAATATGACATCAATAATTTGTCCTTCCCACCGAAACCTCTCATCTTACTGTAATAACCTATCAAATGGGCCATGGGATCACCGTGTCCGTCATAAAAATCAAACTTTGGCATCTTAAACCCATCAGGCAGTTGGACGTCAGGAAACAAACACAAGTCTTTATAAGACATGCTCATCTGGCTCCCTATCCCTTGCATGTTTCTTAAAGACTGCTCTAAGATTTTCACCTTCCTAGATATCTCATCTTGCCCCACTGTCTTATCAGGCTTTTCAGTTTCACTAGGAGACTCAAAATGAGGAGCGTGAGAGTATGGATTCGAAACTTTGAAAGTTGGTTCTGGAGCATAGTATTGGGCATCGGGGACTTTGAACACAACCTCGTTAGAGGATCGAGGAAAAATAGATTGATGAGGATCTACAAGAGCATGAGTGGACAAATGAGTGGGATACGAGGTGGTTTTGGTGGGTAGAGTGTGAAAAGGTTATGGGGTGATATCAGCAGCAGTGAGAATCTGGATTTGGGATAGTGGTAAGATAGTTACAGGGTTTTCAGTGTATTTAGCAGGGAATGAAGGTGGAGGATGCCTCGTGATCCAAGACTTATACATTTCTGCCATCTGTTGTTTCACCCTTTGGACCTCCTCTTTCAATTCAGACTCCGACTCCACAAACTCCCTTGACGGGTCAACAACTCTTGTGCCCAAGTTTTTTTCTAGCCATGGCTAACTTTCCCTTTGACCTTGTATTGTATGGATGCGTTACCTTAAGAACCACAAACCAACCACCCTTCTTCTATAATGAGGAGAACAAAGAGGAACCAAATGAAGTCATCATGTTAACATTAGGGCATTTAACAGCTAAAAATATCAAATTTAATGCAATGAACCTAGCCACGGTTATCAGTTCTAAAATGACTTCGAGGGTACGAAGGTCAGTTGGCATCATCCCTATTTGTTCATTTCAATCCTCTCTTTTCTTTGCTTTTCTAGCACTTACTTGATCATTTTCCTTCCTTTTTTCCTAATTACCACTGTTTTCTTTCCTCTCATTTTTCACGTCCCATAATTTCACCTTTTTTTTATTTCCTTTTTTTTCTTTTTCTTTCTTTTTCTTTTAATAATTAGAAAAATAATTCGATCGAACCCTATGTAGGTTGCCTATGTATCATGACGCCACATGAATCAGATCTTTGCGTAGTTCTGAAAGAACGGGAATAAAGAAAACAAACTGACATTCTCCTTTTTTTCTTTTTTTAACCTTAATGACGGCTCTGATGAGAAAAGAAAAACAAAAGAAGCAAATCTTTTTTTTTGAATTTTCTAGACTCAATGTTCTACAACCTATCATAAACTCAAGCTTAACGAGCACATATATATATATATATATATATTATAACAAACACTTTATGGGATATTACTAAGGAAAAATCCTACAAGAGAAAAATATTTGTTTTATTCTTTTTTTTTAAATGAAGTCCAAACAATAAACCAAAGAAAAATATTTTGATTTTTCATTTGATATCCATGAAGAAAGACTTCGAAACGAGAAATAAACAAAATAAATATTTTTTTTTTTTGGATTTCGGTTTTTGATTACCTAAGAAAGAAACTTTAAAGATAAAGGTAAAGTATGCTTTTTTCTTCTATGTACAATGTCCTAAAGTTCTAGTAAAAAAAAAAGAATTTTTTTTTTTGCATTTTCATTGATTTCCCAAATAAGAATCTCAAAAGATTTTATTTTTTTTGGATTTTTGGAATTAATATCTTAACGAAAACATTTAAGAAGTACTAAAAGAACATTTCTTCTCTTTTTTTTTTTGGAATTTTGGTCCTAATGTAGTAAAGGAAATATAAAAATAATTTTTATTTTAAGTTCTAGATATTAATTGCCTAAAGGAAAGACCACCTCAAATTTTTTCATTTCTACAATTAGTATTCTAAAGAAAATTCCTAACGGAAATATAAAACGCATTTTTTTTGGAATTTTGATTTATAACACACCTTTTCAAATGCAAAATAATAATAAAAAAACTCGACATTACTATACAAAACTAAAAGGTAAAAGACGACATAAAAAGAAAACAAACTCAAAACTTAAAAATAAAAAATAAAAAATGAAAAATCTTCTTAAACAACTCCTGAATGAGTGATCCTGCCTGGATGGTCCCGATGTATCGGTGATGCTCAAACTCTGGTAAGTAAATCCACACCTGTATGAGCAAATTTAAACCAACACTATGTGAGACAATAACATTCCCTACTACACACATGCAAGACATGGCTGGGGCTATTTTGCAAAATGACTTATGTGGCCAAAAGATGGCCAGATAGTGCAAAATTTGGCTAAGACCCCGCAAAGCCAAGAACCTAAGATTTACTAGGAAGACCGGACCCTATGTGGGTTGCCTACGTATCACGCCCCGAAAGACGAGAATTAGGTATGCGTAGTTCGGGCAGATTGGATACGGGCGAGAATTTAAAAAAATAACTAATTTATAGAAAACATATTTTTTTGTCTTTTTCTTTTCGAAAAATGATGAAACAAGCAAAAACGTTTTGGATTTTCTTTTTACTTTTTTTTTCGAAAAATGATGAAAAGGGCAAAATCTTTATGAATTCTTCATTTTTTGTCTTTCTCTTAACAAAAATGTGACCGAAAATATAATTGCCCCTACTCACTTTATCTTCACACTTCAACATCTCTTTTTTTTCTTTTTTTTTCATTTGCCCTCAACTATCATTGGTCCGCTAAAATAACCTTTTTACCCTTGAATAAATGCAACTAGTAGCACATAGGATGCATCAAGATGGTCTGTTATTTTGGGTACACCTGTCCTAGACAGACTCAACCCCTGTGTGAGTTCCTTAAGTCAAGTGCACATGATGCAAACAAAAGTTCGTACTAGGGTTCCTGTATGAGGTTGAATTATTCTAGGTTTAAAAAGTTGGGTTTATTGTTCTAGACCTGGCTTACCTGAGCGGACAGCTCGAGCCCGGGGGGGGGGGGGGGGGGG
>MU678099.1:206661-228349 GCA_026770625.1 Nicotiana glauca
GGTCTCCTAAATGAAGAAGAAGATGCAGGGTAGGGCCCCTTCCAGTATTGCGGCTGTCTCCTAGCGTTATTTTTTGTATCCCCCTTGGCTCATCTTAGGCATTACCTATAATATAGGTCTAGGTTTTAGGTGTATTTTGTGTGTATTTGCCAATTATGCCCTAGGTCCTTTTGTGTTAAGTCCTTAGGGTCTTTTTATTTATTTTTTGTCCCAAAGAAGAGTCTAGAAGGGTCCCTAAATTATACAATGCCTTTTAAATAAGATAGAGATACTACACGATGCCAAAGCTAATCCTGATTAATTAAACTAAACATGAGACTATTTTTGTGTTTTCGAAATTATATAAAGATAAAAATAAGGTACTCTTTTTTTATTTTTTTAAAATATTTATGAAAAATACATAAACTAAAATATTTTTTTTTAATTTTTATTTTTCTTGTAATAAAATAAAGTAAAAGAGTCAAAATGAGTTGAAATAACTATATTAAACCTAAACTAAGTATTTACATGCTAAAATATGCAAAATCTTGGGGAGGGTCAAAAATCACATGTCTACAGTGTGTAGAAAAAATGTATATGTTATTTTTTTAAAAACTAACATTCTTTCTGGAGGTAGGAACACGATAATGAAGAGATTGGGCTGATAAAAAATTTAAATGGTGAAACCACAGTCTAGTGTGAAGATGCGTCATAAGAAGGAACAAATGATGGAATAGGTCCTTCCACCCAGGGCAACATGACAGGGGGGACTGACTAGAGAGGAATTGATCCTCAAACCTCGAGGGAACTTGTCCATGAACCTATTCCTCAGTAACAAAACCAGGAAGGAACATCCAAATAAATTGATACTCCTATTGCAACATCCACTAAATTGGATATAGATGAACCTGGTTCATCTGTTGATCAAAAAATATATAGGGAAATTATTGATTCTCTTTTATATCTCACTATTAGCAGACCTAACATTGTGTGCAGTATAGGTCTTTGTGCTCGATTTTAGGCAAATCCAAAGGAGTCCCACTTGACTAATGTAAAGAGAATATTTAGATACTTTAAATGCACCACTGACCTTTTTCTTTGGTATCCAAAAAGTAGTAATTTTAACCTAATGGGATATGCTGGCACTGATTATGCAGATTTCCTAGTTGATAGGATGAGCACCTCAGGTATGGCGTACTTCATTGGTTCATGTCTTGTGCCATGGGCTACTAAAAAGCAAAATTTTATGGCCTTATCTACTGCTGAAGCTGAGTATGTTGCTGTTGCTTCATGATTGTGCTCAATTGTTATGGATCAAGCAATAATTGATGGATTTTGGTATTAAAGTTGGTTGCATCCCTATTTTCTGTGATAACACTAGTGCTATTAGTATGACTAAGAATCCGGCTTATCATAAGAGAACTAAGCACATAGATTTTAGACACTATTTTCTTGAGGGACAACTGTGAGAAAGGCTTGATCATTGTGGAGTTTTGTGCTACTGACAAGCAAATTGCTAACATCTTCATAGAATCCTTAAGTAGAGAGTAGTTTGAGAGGAACAGGTTGGAATTAGGAATGATTAATATCACCTAAAAGGACCAGTTCAAGGTTAAACGAAAAAACGGAAAAAAATATTGAAAAAATATTTGGTTAGAAAGTCTGTAAATTGTGTATAATTAGATTAAATTTTTCTCAGTCTCATACTTTCTATAGTATACTCTTGTGCCATGTGTTAAAATAACTCATTAATATCTAATGATATTTTCTCTATTTTGGAAAATTTAAAATTACATAAGTGAATTTTCAGTGAAGATCATCAAGATAGCACGGTATATTTTCTACACTCTACATAATTTGAAATAACTATATTTGGATTATGAGTAGAGTCCTACCAAATACCAAGGTTCTTTTGAACTTATCCGTTAAAAGTGAACCAATTACGTTCAAGACTCCTAACCATATTAAACTACCTATATTTTTTAAAGTCTGCTACTTAGGGGGAAAAAGTGATTCTTCCGAAACCAAATATGTATCTTCTGATTCTAAAGTTTCTCCTGAGACAATTTCTAAAGTTGCTACAAATTTGGAGAATATATTTGTAGGATCTATAACAGGTGTTGAGACTACAGAATCTGGAGAAGTTGGTGGTAAAAATGAAAAACAAAAAAAAGGAGAGCAAGGGTGCTAGGAGTACTGTGAGGGGAAAGGGGACAAGAGTGGTTGATTATTCACTCACTCCTGTGAGTTTAATTAAAGATGCAGGTGCAATGGTTATTTGGAGAGATGAACCTGGTTCATCTGTAGAGGAAACCCCTGCAGGCCTGCTGAAGAAAGTGTCTGAAAACTATAATCCAGCTTCTTGATAGAGTTATTAATGGCACCAAAACTCATACCATTCCCTATGGCTTCATTCTTACAACCTTGCTTGCACATTTTAATGTAACTATGAAAAGGTGAGAGGATAGTACAAGCATGGATCATTTTTTGGTTAATACTCTGCTTTCTTGCGATTATGAAATCAATATCACTCCTAAAGAACCTAGTTCATCTAAAAAGGAACTAGTGAATAGCAAGGTCAGAGCCTTGGTGCAAGAAAGTGGGGCTAAGGATGATGAGATTGAAAGGCTGAAGAAGAGGTTGGTTAAGGTGGAGACTGAGAGATATGCTCTCAGAACTGAGTTGACAAGAGAAAAAGAGAAGAATGATGGCATTCTTCAAGGTATTCTAAAACTCCTCCAAGTTAAAACCAAGCACCTAGTTCTTCCCAGCCTTAAGCCTCCTAGCCTAGTGTAGATCAACCAGTGACCCGGTTCAGAACTTTTTGTTGCTTTTGCTCTTGTTTTCAGTATTTTTATTTCTTCTTATGCTCTGTGGTAGAATCTTATCAATCATCAATGAAATTCATTGTTTTTACTCTAACTGTCTGTTTATATTTCTTTGATGGTTAAAATTCTTAGCTTGATATATGATGATTAGTCCATGATTGCATTTGAAGTAGCCCCAGTGGCCATGAGTAAGCTTTAAAATTTGGTTATCTCACATTTTCTATGCAATTTTTCAATGATGTTAAAAAGGGGAAAAAGGTTATGCTTTACACTTTGTTAAGTGATGTTTATAACCTAATGTACCTGGTCCTTGATGATAAGGGATAAAAAGGACAAATGTTTCTAACATTGTGTTGTTGTTGAGCTGAGTTGAAACAGGGCCTGAGCTTATGAAAAGCATAGAGTTTGTCATCATCAAAATGGGGGAATTTGTTGGCCCAAGTAATTTTGAAGACTGACAAAGGAACTTAGGCATGAACCAGGTCCATCCCGCAGGTGCACAAAAACAGGCAGATTCGAGCATGTGGGATGCACGTGAAGGAGATAAGATTAACTTGGTGTATTTAATATATCCTGATCGAAAAGGTTGCATAATTCGTAAGGAGAAGGACTTCTTAATCAAAGAGAACACTATCCAAGATAGGGAATGAGTTAGAAGTTGAAATCAACTAGAACTCTTCCACCCAGGAAAAGTTGCATCAGAACTCTAGTTGTTTCTTTATCTACTAACTCTATAAATTGCAGGATGTTCTCACATTACAAGTGTTGCACAAAAATGCAGAAGTTAAACGTAAATTTAGAGCAAAATAACAAGGCTTTTTGCAAGCAATTCGTGTGTGATTCAACTGTGCAAACCTGAAGCTAGATGAACTAGATTGAAAAACCAGCTCCATAAAGAGTTTTATGTGTCTTTCTTTATTTCTAGTTCAATTGTAGTAGGTGTTTTTATATTATCATTTTCAGCTTTATCTAGAAGCAATTGTAACTGGTACTTTGAGAATTCAAGTTAGAGGTAACTTGAAGTTGTCGCAACAGTTTGAGGTTGGTTACTACGACGGGATTAGAGGTAATCGTTAGGTTTACAAAGACTTTTGTAAATGTTGTTTTCGCTCGGTGATTTAGTGAAATGTTTGGGAAAATCCTACTAAGTAGTAGGTCGTGGGTTTTTCACCTTTTGAGCCGGATGTTTTCTATGTAAAATTACTTGTGTTCTTTAATTTCTACATTTATTATTTCGCAACAGTAATAGTTGAAACACATAGAAGAACTAGGTCCTTTCATAATCAGTTTAAGCAAAAAATTACCCACAACACAAATTACCCCCTCTTGTGTGGCATTGAAGTATAAAATATCATAAATAAATAGTAGTTTCACTTGTAGACTTGCCTAACAACAACGTTAACTTCCATCGCGACCTATTATAGGTTTTGGATCGTAGTAGGTAACTATTCAATGACATTAGTTCATTATATATTTTAATGTGTTTGGATGGGAAGCTAGGATGGTTTATGTGTTATTAGCTATTTGATGAGTTTGCATCGGTGGATGGGATCAGTCAATTAATAGAGTTGAAATATTAGAGTCTACTAAATATAGTTTTTATTTGGTGAATATGGTTTTATCTTCTCTATGAAGTCATAGATATCTTGACTCTTGTAGTCAGTGGCGGAGGCAGGATCTTCACGTAGGGGGTTTAAATTTATTTTTGTAGATAGTGGGAATTGAACCCATGACCTTAGGTAGATTTTGAACCCCCTTGACCACTAAACTACACTTTTGGACTATATTAAGGGGGTTCAAAACTTAATATATAGAGGTAAAAAATAAATTTTGCCTTATATGTACGGTATAATGTTTCGGCGAAGGGGGTTCGGGTGAACCCCCCTGCCCCCCTAAATCCGCCCATGCTTGTAGTGTTATCAAAGAAGTGTGTGATTTAAGTTTTGCACAAAAACGCAGAAGTTAAACGTGAATTTAGAGCAAAATAGCAACGCTTTTTGCAAGCAATTCGTGTGTGATTCAAGTGTGCAAACCTGAAGCTACATGAACCAGATTGAAAAACCAGCTCCATAAAGAGTCTTATGTGTCTTTCTTTATTTCTAGTTCAATTGTAGTACATGTTTTCATATTGTACTTTTCAACTTTATCTAGAATCAATTGTAATTGGTACTTTGAGAATTCAAGTTAGAGTTAACTTGAAGTTGTCGCAACAGTTTGAGGTTGGTTACTATGACGCGATTAGAGGTAATTGTTAGGTTTACAAAGAGTTTTGTAAATGTTGTTTTGGCTTGGTGATTAAGTGAAATGTTTGGGAAAATCTTACTGAGTAGTAGGTCATAGTTTTTTCACCTTTTGAGCCGGGTGTTTTCCATGTAAAAATACTTGTGTTCTTTACCTTTTACATTTATTATTCTACAACAGTAGTAGTTGAAACACATAGAAGAACCAGGTCCGTCCATAATCAGTTTAAGCGAAAAATTGCTCACCACACAAATTACCCCCCTCTTGTGTGAAATTGAAGTATAAAACATCAAAAATAAATAGTAGTTTCACTTGTGGACTTGCCTAACAACAATGTTAACTACCATCGCGACCTATTATAGGTTTTGGATCGTAGGAGGTAACTATTCAATGCCATTAGTTCATTATATATTTTAATGTGTTTAGATGGGAAGTTAGGATGGTTTATGTGTTATTAGCTATTTGATGAGTTCGCATCGATGGATGGGATCAGTCAATTAATAGAGGTGAAAGATTAGAGTCTATTAAATATATTTTTTTATTTGGTGAATATGGTTTTATCTTCTCTATGAAGTCATAGATATCTTGACTCTTGTAGTCAGTGGCGGAGGCAGGATGTAATGACCCGATCGGTCGTTTTGAGTTCTAGCGCTCTGTTCAGCAGTCGGAAGCCATGAACAACTTCATTTTAGGTATTATGACTTGGGCGCGTGGTCGGAATTGAATTTCGAGAAGTCCATAGTTTATTTGGAAAGAGAATTCTTATTTCGGAAGCTTAAAGTTGAAAGAATGATCTAGGATTGGAATTTTGAGTAAACGACCTCGGAATCAGGATCTGAAAATTCCAGAAAGTTCGTATGATTATTTCGGACTTAAGCGTATGCCCAATTCAGGTTTTGGATAATCGGGGAGTGTTTTGGCGCCATTTGTGGAAGTTAGAATTTTAGAAGAAATTTCATAAGTTTGGCTTGAAGTGTATTTTAGTGTTATCGATGTCCGTTTGGGATTCCGAGACTGTGAATAGATTCGTATGGTGATTCTGGAATTAGGGGCATGATCAGAAGTGAATTCGGAGGTCCGTAGGTCATTTTGAAATCATTTGGCTAAAGATAGAAAATTGAAGGTTTTGAGAAGTTGACCGGAAGTGGACTTTTTGATATCTGGGTCGGAATTCGATTTTGAAAGTTGGCATAGGTCCGTAATGTCAAATATCACTTGTGCGCAAAATTTGTGGTCTATCGGACGTGATTTGATAGGTTTAAACATCAGAAATAGAAGTTTGAAATTTTAAAGTTCATTAAGTTTGGATGGAGGTCGATTCATGATTTTAGCATTGTTTGATGTGATTTAAGGCCTCGAGCAAGTCCGTAATGTATTTTGGGATTGGTTGGTATGTTGGTTGGGGTCCCGGGGGCCTTGGGTGGATTCTGAATGGTTAACAGATCGAATTTGGAAGAGGGCTGAAGGATCTGGTTGCTGGTATTTTCGCTTCTGCGGTGGGCTAAACGCAGAAGTGGAAAGGGAGCCACAAAAGAAGATTTGGGCTAAGAAGAGAAGGGACCGTAGATGCGGTCATGTTTTCGCAAATGCAGGACCACACTTGCGGTAGAGTAGTCGCGGATGCGGAATGAGGGGCAGCTGGAGCGGACCGCATATATGGTCAATGTTCCGCGGAAGCGGGACCGCATCTGCGGAGGTGCTGTCGTAGAAGCGAAAAGGGGGAGGCCCATGGGAGACCGCAAATGTGGCATTTTAACCGCACCTGTGGAACCACAGAAGCGGTCAAGGAACCGCAGGTGCGGAAATAACTGGAGGCAGAGGGGTTGTTTTAAAATCCGGATTTGGCCATTTATCTCATATTTTCATGGCTTGGGCGATTTTTGGGGAACTTCAAGAGAGGGTTTTCATCATCAATGATAAGGTAAGTTATCCCCACCTATTTTGAGTTAAATACACCAACTATGTATGGATTTGAGCATTTAAATTGGTAGAAATTTGGGGTTTGGTAGAAAGACCTAGAAATTGTATTCTTGGAATTTAGCCATGATTTTGGGGATGAAATTAAGAGAAAATTATATATTTGAGTTCGTGAGTTCATGTGTAATCTTTAACTTCGAAAAATTTCAGATTTCGAGCACATGGGCCCGAGGGCATTTTGGTTAACTTTTCGATCAGAATTAGGAGTTTCTATAAATTAGATTGTAACGAATATTTGAGCCTATATTAATGGATTTGCGTAATCGTTGGCTAGTTTTGGAGCGTGGTGCATCAATTAGAGTCTTCGGAGGGGCGTGGAATGCCGGTTATGGATCTTCGGAGCGAGGTGAGTCTCCTTTCTAACCTTGTAAGAGGGAACTGTCCCCGTAGGTGAAATAATTGATTATGTGCTCCTATTTGCGGGGGCTACGTACGCACGAGGTGATGAAAGTCCGTGCGTAGCTACTATTATGCTATTGTCCGGGTAGTCTAGGACCCAAAAGCATGCTATACTTTGAATATTTGTAATCTTATGGATTGTTGAATTGCTTAAACCATATCAAAATAGTAAATGAATTTCTAACAAGATCTAAACCTCATTTTCTTAAATTGTTAAAAGAGAATTAGCTTTATTTGAATAATTGCCCCATGTTGGCTTCTTGATTGAATGTCTCTATGTGTTTATTTTGGAACGGGCCGAACGCCTTGGCAGATTAAATAGATGAATCTATAGGCGTGTCGTCAACCCTCGACAAGTGCACAATTTATTTCTGTTGGATCGGTCCATCGTCTCGGCATGATATGCGCATGCTTGTATTGCTGCCTTGAACTTAATTATGTTATTATTGCCTCTTCATGGCTTGAAAATATTTAGATAATTTTGAAAAGGAATTTTTGAAATTTCCTATAAGAGAATTAATTTTTTACTTGTTTCCTTCTATTTGGACAAAAATCATGTTTATAGAAATTCATAATTTAATTTATTACTGACCTCATTATTGGACCACTAGTATGTGTCGAAGTCGAGAATCTCGTCTCTACTTCTTCGAGATTAGACGGGATACTCATTGAGTACACGTTGTTTACGTACTCATACTACACTTCTGTGCATTTTTGCTGCACATATATATCTAACCCTAGTGGCCTACTGGGCGTAGCAGCGTAGATGGTTTTGGGACTAGGTGAGTTGCATTATTCGAGGCGACCCGCAGCTAGTATAGTCCCATTCTGTATATTGTATTTATTTCTTGTCCACTGTATTTCAGACGGATGTTTTATTTTATTTTCCCTATCTGTAGATGCTTATGCACTTGTGACACTGGGTTCTGGGCGAATTTTGGATTATTCAGTATTAAGTTTTTATCGACTTTATGCTCATTTTTGTAAATTTTTTATTATATAATATTTAACGTAAAATATAATTTTTGCAAATACTAAAGCTGGAATTTAATCATGCATTCTGGGATGGCTTGCCTGATAGCGGTGTCTGGCACCACCATGACCCTTAGTGGATTTTAGGTCGTGACAACATGGTATCAGAGCACTAGGTTCCTAGGGTCTCACGAGTCATGATCAAGTCTAGTAGAGTCTCGCGGATCGGTATAAAGACGCCTGTACTTATCCTCAGGAGGCTGCAGGACTGCTAGGAGTACTTCCCTTCTTGATTCCTTATCGTGCGATTTGATTCCCGTGAGGCTTATGCCTTTGTTCCTTCCTACTCAATCCTACGCGACGCGAAGCGCTTGTTATAAATTGAGAGTTGAAGAATTTTAATAGCACTACGGATGTGGTACGGGTGTTTCTCCCTGCGGGGTTATTTGAGCAATTATCGTCGCCTTGTGGAAGGATATTCTGTTGTTTTGACTCAGCAGCGGTACTTTGAGAGCTTTGAGGTTATGCACAAGTTGCCACGATGCTTTTGAAAGTTTATTCTGTGGTATTGTTATAATGGTAGGATATTTTGCCCACATGTCGGGGAAGTGAATGACTTGAAGGGAGGTTTACTCAGTACATAATCAAGAGATTCAGTATTTTATTCTTGTCAGGGAAAAGGCAGTCAGACTAAGGATGGTCAGATGTGGACTGGTGGAAGTAATGAGACTTGGTATTTGTAAGCGTGGTGGAGTTTTCTTATATGGTGAGGTGTTGCTATCTTTGTTGGATGTACTAGATTCGTCGGTGTTATGATCTTCTATAATTCGCCTCTGGAGCAGGATATTGCAGGTCGGTATTGAAGAAGCGACGGTTAGATGTCACGAAGAAAGGTGGTTCAGGGTTGAATCGACAGTTATAGTTTTGGCAGCTTGAGAAAGATGACCTTCGGAAGGGTTTAAAGTTAGTAGCAATTTGTGGATTCAAGTGCTATGAAGATAATTTTATTAAGGCAACAATTGAGCAGCAAAAGATGAGCAAGGCATGTGGGAAGTGCCAGGCGGAGTTTTAAACTTCTAAAAGGCCAGGTATAAGAAACGAATGTCGAGCAATTGATTAAGGAAGTGAGTTTTCCCAAAGTGGGAGAGTGACGAAGCTGCGGAGGGGCTTGGTGGTAGGATGACCATGCGCCTTAAGGAGAGTTTGTGTCAAATTGAGAATTTTAGTGATTGGTGATTAGGGTCTACGGATCTGGTTTGAAGTATGGGGTACTATGCGGCAAGAGGTTTGAGATAACGAAAATGAGCTGCTTAAAAGAAAGGGGGATGCAGCATAACTTTGAATTGAAGAATATCGCCGCACATTTGATGTCCACGGGGGGTAAATGGACATGTGCAGTTAGAGAGCAAACTCAAACTCAGGATGGGTTACTGATGTCGTAGTGATCGTACCCCGTGCAGCAGCGTTGGAAGATGCCAGATGGAGCTTTCTATAGGTGGGTTACCCAAGTGAGCAGGTTAGCGGTCATGTGGTTGGCGAGGCTTCGACGAAGAATTCAATCGGTTATATAGCAAAGAGAGCGGTTGTGCAAATGTGTTTGATGAGTTAGAATATAAGAATGTGGTTTTGCATAGAGGTTTCGAGAACCTTGGTGGTTGATCGCGCAAGGTTATGTCAATAAGAGATAAAGAGGATGGGTGAATTCCAGATTTGTGAAATAATGGCTTCATGATAAGTGGGAGAGTCCCACCGCTTATGATTGGGTTGCATGGTTAACTACTTGCGACATTTTTTGCTATTAGCATATCGATGGGCTATTTCAGCTACGGGAAAGGGCCATAAGTGGAAATTTGATCAAGGGAATTATTAAAAGTGGGCTATCATCGGCCTTATTGGCCAATGTTCAAACGCGGGGAAGGATTCGGGATTGTGCTTTGTAAAGATGAGGGTTCCCAGGGAAGTGATTCTGCTAGGTGCTTCACCAATGGGGCATCCATGTGCTAAAAGATCTATGGAATTGATTATATTCGGGGCCAAGTCAGGGCATGTGGCTCTCAACAGCGGTCCTAGTGAAATTCAAAAAATAAAGTGTGGTGCCTAATAATTTTGAACCTATAAGTACCTTTAAGGATCAAGGTTTGTAGCAGCTTATGAGAATGTGCCCAGAATGTTCTATGATATTTTAACTTGCGGTATAGCATTTGAGAGATATGAGACAGTTCGTGGGATTTGAGACAGCATGGTCTCATGATTCAAGGTCACTCGAGATGAGTGCAGATGGAGTATGTTATGTGTTGGATGGAATTAGTATTATTTCTAAGGCATCAGGGTGAATCGAAAGAAGATAGATTGGTTAGCTATAATTTAGTTGGCATGTAGGTGGTAGAGATCAGCTCTTTCAGCATGATTAAGTTATGCAAGTAATCTGTAGCGGTGCGTATGAGGCTTGTCAGCCGCCATAATTGATATTATTCTGAAGCATTCTACTGTTATAGCTTGTTATGTGGAAGTGGATTTCGGAAGGGCTATGCTGCCTTAGACCACTACTTAGAGATTTGTGTATTTCCACGGTTATAAGAATTTGCCTGTGTGTTGTTGTATTTCTCCTGAAGTGAGTTCAGTGAAAAGATTTTATGTGATGAAGTGTTGACCTATTAGCAGTTTCGGGTTATAATAAGGGTCATTTTCTATCGCACATTGGCATGTTGGGTGCAATGACTAGTACAGGATTTAAAGTGAAAAATCAAGGTTGCAGTTCGGTGCTGACAAGGATGTCACGAGCTCGGATGACCACGAAAGGCGTTTCGATGTTTAAAGTAAGTGGTATTGTCATTAACGTCACATGAGATCGGTGTTTTTTGAAAAAGGCTTTGCATCCTGGTTAGGGATTCTTTATCATTTTTCAGCGTTAGTGCGACCGGTGGTTTGGATGTGTGGACCTGTTATGTGTTTCGGAAGGTTGTGGGAGCGAGTCCCACAGGAAGATCGTATAAGTGTGGCATATAGTCACTTGATTGATTGAAAAAATTAAACCAAGTATGAAGATTTGTGGTGATATCGATAAGTTGAGGATATATGCTTGGAGGGCACTCCGTTACTGAGTTGTGGACAGTGGATGAGTACTCCGGTTATGAGAAGAGGGGAATTAGTATGGATCTTTGAAAGGGTATTGGCTTAGTTTGATATGATCAGGATCCACTTGAGGTCGGTGGATGGGTTTAAATGTGAATTTGGGCTCTATGTCAGGCCAGTTGTGTTCATTTCAGTAATGCGTTCCTTATGGAGTAGTCAGGGAGTTATTGCATTGTCAGATATTTCATGTAGTGATGCATTGCGCCATGTGAGTTGTGAGACGGCTTGAGAAATTGCTTATGTGTTGAGGATCCGTGTAGAAATGATGTATTATGAGCAGGATGGCTCTTTAGATTCAGATTGTATATCGCACCTCAGTTGTGCTTGAGTTTTGTAGCTTATGGCGTTATATGTTCCCTCAGGGATGTTATTATTCATTTAGCATGCTTATGACCGATATTCGGTATTTCGTTGTAATGAGAAAATTTGGCTCGATGTGCATCTCCTTATGTGAGATCTATGTATGTATCAGGTTGCACGCCGCAATAGTATGATGTTGAGTATAGTTTTCAATCGGCTATTTTGCGTGCCTTGCTTCCTATTTTCTAAGGAAAGTCCGTATTAGTGCGTGAGTTAGGTAATTCCTTCCAGAGTTTGTTTTCCTTTCGTATCACATTTGAATTGGTGGCATGTTTCCACATTGTGGCATCACATGAGACTTTTGATTATGTGTGAGGTGGCTTATTGCCTGAGCAGTTCGTACTGGGTGAGACTAGATTTTTAGACTTAGGATCAGTTCAATCTGAGTATATGAAGTAAATTATGGATATAAGACCATTATTTGGTCCTAAATGAGCTGATGGTTTTTGTCAGGGGTATATACCTAATGATTTGTTGACTCGGCAGTTGGTTATGAATTTTTCCACATCTCTTCCATCGTGGCGGTATTGTAAAGGTTAGAGTGAGACCTGTGTAAGTCATGGGGTGCAATGAGAGCATCAGATTAGTAGAATTTTGACTAAGTTGATCAGAAAATGTATTGTGGTCCGATGAGTAAAGTGATGCAAGGTGTGAATTCAGCAGAGTTATGCAGTCATGTTTGGGTACATCGTGTAGTGATTAATATGGTAATCTTATGGTGGGAACAGGTCGGGCATAGAATCCCGGATGTTGGAATTGGGATCTAGGGCTTATTTGCTTGAATAAAAGGGAATATCTTCAGAATTGATCAAGTTGAGGTGCTCAACTGAGTCGTGGTGGCAACGGAAGGTCCATGAGAAGTTAAACAGCGATTTCAGACTACTTCAGTGTAGTTTTCAGCACATTCGAGGACGAACGTATTTATAAGTAGGAGAGGGTGTAACGACCTGACCGGTTGTTTTGAGTTCTAGAGCTCCGTTCAGCAGTCGGAGGCCATGAACAACTTTATTTCAGGTATTATGACACAGACGTGTGGTCGGAATTGAATTTTGGGAAGTCCAGAGTTGATTTGGAAAGAGAATTCTTATTTCGTAAGCTTAAAGTTGAAAGAATGATCTAGGATTGGAATTTTGAGTAAATGACCTCGGAATCAGGATCTGAAAGTTCCAACAGGTTCGTATGATGATTTTGGACTTGGGCGTATGCCCGGTTCAGGTTTTGGATAACCCGGGAGTGTTTTGGCACCTATTGTGGAAGTTAGCATTTTAGAAGAAATTTCATAAGTTTGGCTTGAAGTGCATTTCAGTGTTATCGATTTCCGTTTGGGATTCCGAGACTGTGCATAGCTATGTATGGGGATTCTAGAGTTGGGGACGCGATTAGAAGTGAATTCGGAGGTTTGTAGGTCATTTTGAAATCATTTGGCTAAAGATAGAAAATTGAAGGTTTTGAGAAGTTGACCGGAAGTGGAACTTTTGATATAGGTGTCGGAATCCGATTCCGAAAGTTGGAATAGGTCCATCATGTCAAATATGACTTGTGCGCAAAATTTGAGGTCAATCGGACGTGATTTCATAGGTTTAAACATCAGAAATAGAAGTTTGAAATTTTGAACTTCATTAAGTTTGGATTGGAGGTCGATTCATGATTTTAGCATTGTTTGATGTGATTTGAGGCCTCGAGCGAGTCCGTAATATGTTTTGGGATTGGTTGGTATATTGGTTGGGGTCTCGGGGGCCTCGTGTGAATTCCGGATGGTTAACGGATCAAATTTTGAATTTGGAAGAGGGCTGAAGGATCTGGTTGCTGGTATTTTTGCTTCTGCGGTGGGCTAACCATTGAAGCGGCCCTGCAGAAGCGAAAAGGGAGCCGCAGAAGCGGATTTGGGCTAAGAAGATAGGGGACCGTCGATGCGGTCAGGTTTCCGCAGATGCGGGATCGCACTTGCGGTAGAGTGGTCGCAGATGCGGAATGAGGGGCTGCTGGAGCGGACTGCAGATGCGGTCAATGTTCCGCAGAAGTGGGACCGCATCTGTGGAGGTGCTGTCGCAGAAGCAAAAAGGGGGAGGCCCAGGGGATACCGCAGATGTGTCATTGTAACCCCACCTGCGGAACCGCGGAAGCGGTTAAGGAACCGCATGTGCGGAAATAGCTGGAGGCAAATGGGTTGTTTTAAAATTGAGATTTGGCCATTTCTCTCATATTTTTCATGGCTTGGGCAATTTTTTGGGAAGCTTCAAGAGAGGGTTTTCATCATCAATGATAAGGTAAGTTATCCACACCTATTTTGAGTTAAATACACCAACTATGTATGGATTTGAGCATTTAAATTAGTAGAAATTTCGGGTTTTGGTAGAAAGACCTAGAAATTATATTCTTGGAATTTAGCCACAATTTTGGGGATGAAATTAAGAGAAAATTATATATTTGAGTTCGTGAGTTCATGGGTAATCTTGAACTTTGAAAAATTTCAGATTTCGGGCACGTGGGCCCGAGGGCATTTTCGTTAACTTTTCAATCGGAATTAGGAGTTTATATAAATCAGATTGTAATGAATATTTGAGCATATATTAATGGATTTGCGTAATCGTTGGCTAGTTTTGGAGCGTGGTGAATCAATTAGAGTCTTCGGAGGGGCGTGGAATGTCGGTTATGGATCTTCAGATCGAGGTGGGTCTCCTTTCTAACCTTGTAAGAGGGAACTGTCCCCATAGGTGAAATAATTGATTATGTGCTCCTATTTGCGGGGGATACGTGCGTAGCTACAATTATACTATTGTCCGGGTAGTCTAGGACCCAAAAACATGCTATACTTTGAATATTTGTAATCTTATGGATAGTTGAATTGCTTAAACCACATCAAAATAGTAAATGAATTTCTAACAAGATCTAAACCTCATTTTCTTAAATTGTTAAAAGAGAATTAGCTTTCTTTGAATAATTGCCCCATGTTGGCTTCTTAATTGAATGTCTCTATGTGTTTATTTTGGAACGGGTCGAACGCCTCGGCAGAGATTAAACTGATGCATCTATAGGCGCGTCATCGACCCTCGACAAGTGCACAGTTTATTTCTGTTGGATCGGGCCATCGCCTCGACATGATATGCGCACGCTTGTATTGATGCCTTGAATTTAATTAAGTTATTATTACCTCTACATGGATTGAAAATATTTGGGTAATATTGAAAAGGAATTTTGAAAATTTCTTATAAGAGAATTAATTGTTTACTTGTTTCATTCTATTTGGACTAAAATCGTGTTTATAGAAATCCATAATTTAATTTATTACTGACCTCATTATTGGACCACTAGTATGTGTCGAAGTTGACTATCTCGTCTCTACTTCTTCGAGTTTAGACAAGATACTCATTGAGTACACGTTGTTTACGTACTCATACTACACTTCTGTGCATTTTTGTTGCACAGGTATATGTAACCCTAGTGACCTACTGGGCGTAGCAGCGCAGATGATTCTGGGACTAGGTGAGTTGCATTATTCGAGGTGTTCCGCAGCTAGTATAGTCCCATTCAGTATATTGTATTTATTTCTTATCCACTGTATTTCAGACGGATGATGTATTTTATTTTTCTTATCTGTAGATGCTCATGCACTTGTGACACTGGGTTCTGGGAGGATTTTGGATTATTTAGTATTAAGTCTTTTATCGACTTTATGTTCATTTTTGTAAAATTTTTATTATCTAATATTTAACGTAAAAAAGAAGAAGATGATTTCCGCAAATACTAAAGCTGGAATTTAATCATGCATTCTGCGTTGGCTTGCCTGACAGCGGTGTCCGGCGCCACCACGACCCTTAGTGGATTTTAGGTCGTGACACATGATCTCCACATATGGGGTTCAAATTTTTTTTTTGTATATAGTGGGAATTGAATCCATGACCTTATGTAGATTTTGAACCCCCTTGACCACTAAACTACACTTTTGAACTATATTAAGGGGGTTCAAAAGTTAATATATAGAGGTAAAAAATAAATCTTGCCTTATATATACAGTATAAGTTTTCGGCGAAGGGGGTTCGGGTGAACCCCTTGCGCCCCCTAAATCCGCCCTTGCTTGTAGTGTTATCAAAGAAGTGTGTGATTCAAGTGTTGCACAAAAATGCAGAAGTTAAACGTGAATTTAGAGCAAAATAACAAGGCTTTTTGCAAGCAATTCATGTGTGATTCAAGTGTGCAAACCTGAAGCTACATGAACCTGATTGAAAAACAGCTCCATAAAGAGTTTTATGTGTCTTTCTTTATTTCTAGTTCAATTGTAGTTGGTGTTTTCATATTGTACTTTTCAGCTTTATCTAGAAGCAATTGTAATTGGTACTTTGAGAATTCAAGTTAGAGTTAACTTGAAGTTGTCACAACAGTTTGAGGTTGGTTGCTACGACGGGATTAGAGGTAATCGTTAGGTTTACAAAGAGTTTTCTAAATGTTGTTTTGGCTCGGTGATTTAGTGAAATTGTCACGACCCAAAATCCACTAAGGGTCGTGGTGGCGCCAGACACCGCTATCAGGCCAGCCAATTAGATTTACTGATTTAAAAATCCTTTTTAAAAACATCAAATTCCAGAAATCTTCTTCCATTTTCACAAATAAAGGATTTTGCTTCGATTCAAATTAACAATAACAATAAAATCACACTTTTCGAAAACCATCCCAGAACCCGATGTCACAAGTGCACGAGCGACTACTGATAATGAAATAAAAATACAACCTCTGTCCGGAATACAATGGACAGGAAATAAATAATTAAGGTGCAGAAAGGAACTATACTAGCTGCAGGTCGCCTCGCAATTTGCGGCTCACCTAGTCCCTGAATCGTCTGTGCTGCTGCGCCCAGTAGGCCGCTATTATATCATGAACCTGTGCAACAAAAATGCACAGAAGTGTAGTATGAGTACGTAATCAACGTGTACTCAGTGAGTGTCCCGCCTAATCCCGAAGGGGTAGAGACGAGATGGTCAACTTTGACACACTCTAATGGTCCAACGATTATTTATTCTCAATATACATATCAACAGTGGATTTATTATCTAGCATGATTTTTATCCAAATAGAGGAAACAAGTAAACACGTAATTCCTTCATAGAAGATTTCCAAGGTTTCTTTTCATTATTAACAATATGATCTCGAGCCATAATGAGGCATGTAATAGCTTAAATAAATCCAGGCAGCAATATAAGCATGCGCAAATCATGCCGAGGCGATGGCCCGATCCAACATAAATAAATGTGCACTTGTCGAGGGTCGACGACGCGCCTATAGATGCATCTATTAATATGCCGAGGCATTCGTCCCGTTCCAAAATAAACACACCAGACAGATAGACAGTCAGGAAGTCAACGTTGAACAAATGTCCAGGAAGAGTCGATTCTCTTTTATTAATTAGAGAAAAATGAAGCTTGAGTCTTTAGAAAATCCAATTATTAATTTAATATAATTTATTACCCCGCTCACGAATCATCCGTGCGACGCGGGTACACGTAAGATACATGCTCAATCAGTCAAGTAAGGTCTTATCGGGGAATATTTATTCAAATAAAATCAATTCTCCTTTAACAATTTAAGAAATGAAGTTTAATTCTTTTAGAAATTTACTTACTAATTCAATGTGAGTTAAGCAAATTCAAGCTACCAATGTGTTCACAATTAATCCACGTACACATGCTTTTGGGTTCTAACTACCCGGACAATAGCATATTAGTAGCTACGCACGGACTCTCGTCACCTCGTGCGTACGTAGCCCCCACAAATAGGAGCACATAATCAATTATTTCACCTATGGGGTAAATTACCCCTCACGAGATTAGAAAGGAGACTCACCTCGCTCCGAAGACTCGAAATCGGCACTCTACATCCTTCCGAAGGCTTGAACCAATGCCCAATGCACCCAAACTAGCCAATTAACGACAAACTAATGAGAATATACTTAAATACTTATTAATAATTCATATTATACGAATTTCCAACTTCGTTTAGTGAAATAACCAAAATGCCCTCGGGCCCACGTGCCCGGAAATCCAAATTTTCTCGAAGGTAAAAGTTACCCATGACCTTAGGAATTCAAATATATGATTTTCTCCTAATTCCATACTCAAAATCGTGGCTAAAATCCAAGTTGTTTTATAATTTTCTAAGTTTCAAACCAAAACCTCAATATTTACTTTAATTCCATGCTTAATCTCCATATATAATCAATGTATTTAACACAAAACCAATAGAAATCACTTACCCCATGCTTGATGACGAAAATGACGCTCAAAGCTGCCTCAAAAATCGCTCCCATGGAAGAAAAATGAAATGAAATGAGCCCAAATCGGATTTTTAAAATATTCTGCCCCAGTCGTTTTTCGCTTTTGCGGTCCTGGGACCGCTTCTGCGGTCCCGCTTATGCGGACAAAAATCCCCTTCTGCGGTCACCTTCCTAGGATGCCCTTTACGCTTCTGCAATTCCCCGACCGCAGATGCGATTCCTCTTTTGCGGAAACCCAACCGCATCTGCGAACCCTTGTAGCTCCAGCCAAAACCGCTTCTGCGGTCTCCATTTCGCACCTGCGTAACCGCTTCTGCGGTCCCCACTTCCGCAGAAGCGGAAATACCAGAAGCAGCAGCTTTAGCATTTCTTTAAACTCCGGATTGATCCGCTAGCCACCCGAAATCCACCCGAGGCCCCCGGGACCCCAACCAATCATACCAATCAATCTCGAAACACATTCTGGACTTGCTTGAGGCTTCAAATCACATCAAACAACGCTAAATTCACAAATTATACCCCAAATTCAAGTTTATGTTTCCAACTTCTATTTCCGATGCCGAAACCTATCAAATCACGTCCGATTGACTTTAAATTTTGCACACAAGTCATATTTAACATTACAGACCTACTCCAACTTCCGAAATTTGATTCTGACCCCGATATCAAAAAGTCAACTCCCCGGTCAAACCTTCCAAAACTTCAAATTTCAATCTTTAGCCAAATGGCTTCAAAATGGTCTACGAACCTCCGAATTCACTTTCGATCGCGCCACGAACTCCAGAATCACCATACGGAGCTATTCGCAGTCTCGGAATTCCAAACGGACTTTGATAACACTGAAATGCTCTTCAAGCCAAACTTATAGAATTTCTTCTAAAATGCTAACTTCCACAATAGGCGCCAAAACGCTCCTGGGTTATCCAAAACCCAATCCAGGCATACGCCCAAGTCCGAAATCATCATACGAACCTGCTGGAATCTTCAGATCCCGATTCCTAGGTCGTTTACTTGAAATTCAAATCTTAGCTCATTCTTTCAACTTTAAGCTTTCGAAATGAGAATTCTCTTCCAAAATCAACTCTGGCCTTCTTGAAATCAAATTCTGACCACGCGTACAAGTCATAATATCCGAAATGAAGTTGTTTATGGCCTCCGACTGCTGAACGGAGCGTTGGTACTCAAAACGACCGGTCGAGTCATTACAGAAATGTTTGGAAAAATCCTACTAAGTAGTAGGTCGTGGTTTTTTCACCTTTTGAGCTGGGTGTTTTTTATGTAAAAATACTTGTGTTCTTTACTTTCTACATTTATTATTTCGTAATAGTAATAGTTAAAACACATAGAAGAACCAAGTCCTTCCATAATCACTTTAAGCGAAAAATTACTCACCACACAAATTACTCCCTCTTGTGTGACATTGAAGTATAAAACATCATAAATAAATAGTAGTTTCACTTGTAGACTTGCCTAATGACAACGTTAACTGCCATCGCGACCTTTTGTAGGTTTTGGATCGTAGTAGGTAACTATTCAATGCCATTAGTTCATTATATATTTTAATGTGTTTGGATGGGAAGCTAGGATGGTTTATGTGTTATTAGCTATTTGATGAGTTTGCATCGGTGGATGGGATCAGTCAATTAATAGAGGTGAAAGATTAGAGTGCTAAATATAGTTTTTATTTGGTGAATATGGTTTTATCTTCTCTATGAAGTCATAGATATCTTGACTCTTGTAGTCAGTGGCAGAGGCAGGATCTCCACGTAGGGATTCAATTTTTTTTTTTGTAGATAGTGACAATTGAATCCATGACCTTATCTAGATTTTTAATCCCCTTGACTACTAAATTATACTTTTGGACTATATTAAGGAGGTTCAAAGCTTAATATATAAAGGTAAAAAATAGATTTGCCTTATATATACAGTATAATTTTTCTGCGAAGGGGGTTCGGGTGAACCCCCTTGCGCCCCCTAAATCCGCCCCTGCTTGTAGTGTTATCAAAGAATGTTAACTACATATGTTTTTATGTATTTCAGTATTTGGATATATAATTTTTTTCTTAATTATTTTTATTTGTATATAAATAATTTACTAATATGTAAAGTCAAGTGTGTAATAATATCTTGAGAACAATGAGAAGAAGGTGTTCACAAAAAACTGAGCAACCAAACCAAACCGATCAAACAAATCGACACTTTTGAAGTTTGGCTTAGTTTTGAATTTTAAAAACCAATCAGATTCGGTTTGGTTTTGGTTTTAATAAAAAATATAACCGAACGAACCAAACCGATTATAAAAGTAACTATTTAAATTTATTATTACACCTATATATATGTATATTTTTATATAAAGATTCTAAAATTTTATGGCACATATTAGTCATTTGTATTTTTAGTCTAGTTCTTTGCTATTATAATAATTTAATTATTTGTCATTACATTCTAGCTTGATTTGTAGCTTTCTTTTGCTAAGTACAAAATTTGTTTCATGTTAAAAATAATTGATTTTTAATTGAGTATTTACATTATTCATCATTATTTAATTCAATTATCATCGATATATCTTGGTAAATGATATATTTTCAAGAGCAATTGATTTGATAGTAAAAATATAGTTATCGGAATATGCATTTGGTAGTGTAGTTTCGTATTTAAGAAAAAAACCCGATAAATAACCGAATAAATCGAAAAACCGACAAAAACCGAATCGATAAAAAGTTAACATAATCAATTTGATTTTGTTCCAATATTTGAAAAATTGACTTACTTGGTTTGGTTTCTTTATAGAGAAAAACATACCCAAACCAAACTATAATCTCGTACTTCTCTCGTTGGAATTTGTGTATTCTTAGCCTTGAATTTTTTTTGTTTTTTTGTTTTTTTGAGAAGGGCTGTAATTAGTTTTTCTTGTATGCTTTAGCTTTATTTTATTATTGGTAAAATTTTAAGGTTGTTTGGGAACAGATTCAACAAACCTATTAGACGCGGTCCCAGCATAAAGATATCAATGTCTTCTCAAAAGGTTTAAGATTGTGCATACTTTCCTTTTTATTTTTAGTCTTTCCTTTTTAGTCTGTTTCAAAACAAATATTATATTTTTAAATTTGGAAATAATTCAACTTTAAACTCTTTCATTTCTCATCTATCTATATCTATATTTATATCTATATATTATTAAAAGGAAAAAACTCTTTCCTTAAACCAAGTGGCAACCTAAAAAAATATCACATGACATAGTTAGTTATTTAGTTTATAATTAGTTATTGGTTATTATTTTTAAATTTAAATATATATAAAAATCGAAAATAATAAAATAAAATAAAAAACTGCTATATATATATATATATATACTGACAAAATTTGAAGAACATCTATATATTATTAAAAGGAGAGAAAAAAACCCTCTCCTTAAGCCAAGTGACAACCTAAAAAAATGCCACATGGCATAGTTAGTTATTTAGTTTATAATTAATTATTGGTTATTATTTTAAATTTAAATATATATAAAAATCGAAAATAATAAAATAAAATA
>MU678099.1:229086-241682 GCA_026770625.1 Nicotiana glauca
ATATATATATATTGGTTACTTTATTTGAATTAATAAATATAGATATCTTATAATTAAAAAACAAAAATAAATATATAAAATAATAACTAGCCCTTAAAATTGGGTGGGAGTAGTTTCAAGTTGGAGTTTATAAATTATCTTAAAATAAAAAAGTAAAAAAAATTACCATAAAAAATGAAATAAAGATAAAAAAAAAATTACCCATTCAAATCGGGATGTAGTTTCAAATTAGAATTTTAAAATAATTTTAAAATAAAAAATAAAATAAAATAATAATAAATTATCAATTCAAATTTGGATTAGTTTCCAGTTGTAGTTTTAAAATTATTTTAAAATAAATAAAAAGTAAATAAAGACATAAAACACTTTCAGAGAAAAATATTTAATAAAGTAATATGCTAATAAAAATCTATTAGCAATGTAATAATATTAAATATTAGATGATAAAAATAATAAATTACCAGTTCTTCAAGTTGGAGTTTTAAAATAAATAAAATAAAAATAAAGACATAAAAAACTTTCGGAGAAAAATATTTAATAAAGTAATATGCTAATAAAACTCTATTAGCAATGTAATAATATTAAATATTAGATGATATAATAAAGAAAAATAGATAACAAAAAAGTTATTCAATGCGCTCCCTGTATAAGTCCTGTTAGTTTAACAAAGATTTCGCTCATTAAAATTTAGATAATATTATTAAGAACAATAGAATAAAATTTAAAATAAAAAAATATTTCAACAGTAATAAATTATAAATTTTCTCATATATGACAAAAAGAAAGCGAATATTAAATATTGGTTAATATAATAAAAAAAATATAGAACTATTAAGTTATTCACTAACTATATAAGTATCTTTGATTTAATAGAGATTTTATTACTGGGTATATCGTATTAACAAGTAAGATTACAATTTAATTTTATTAAAGCAATACAAGCAAGCCCGATAATAATTTAATTTAATTAATATTTTTTAATACTGATCGCGCATTGCGCGGGTACGGCTACTAGTTATATTAAAAAGAGAGTAGTATGCATTGTGGTTAAGCCAAGTGGCAAGCTAAAATAAAGCCACATGGCAATTTTAAGACAATATCTATAACTCTAAAGTATAAATGGAAACATAATTAATGGAAGTAGTTGAATGAATCTTATATATAATTTATATAGATCTTAGACAAATTTAATCTATTATCTATATTTATATGTATATTTATATCCATATCTACTATATTTAGATCATATAATTATCTACTCATAGATTTTCTTCTATATTAACTAGAAATATGGAGGTAAAAGTTAATTTAAAAACTATAGTAGAAAAAAATAAAAAATATAGAAAGACGTAAACTGAGATAACATAGGACTATCTATACTTTGGAGTAAGTTAAAATATGAAACAAAACAAAAATTAACTTAAGATATTAAAGATTTATTGACTTTAAAAATTTTAAAAATTCAAGCAACAAAATAAGATCTTACATAAAATATACAAATTATATATAATGTAAAAAAATTAAATAATCAGTAAAATATATTTTAATAACAAGAATAATAAAGTCTTATTAATATTGACAAATCGCGAAAATGGATATTTGATACATAAATAAATACTTCTTATATGATTAAATAAATTTAACTTAAGAAGAATAAATCTTAACCACCCGGACAAAATTTAAAAATATTTACAAAATCTAATAAGAATTATGTCACGATCCAAAATCCACTAAGGGTCATGGCGGCGGACACCGCTGTCAGGCAAGCCAACGAAAAATGCATAATTAAATTCCAGTTTAATATTTGCGGAAATTATTTTTCTTATACATTAAATATTAGATAACAAAATTTTTACAAAAATGAACATAAAGTCGATAAAAGACTTAATACTGAATAATCCAAAATCCTCCCAGAACCCGGTGTCACAAATGCATGAGCATCTACAGGTAAGGAAATAAAATACAACATCCGTCCGAAATACAGTGGACAAGAAGTAAATACAATATACTGAAAGGGACTATACTAGCTGCGGGTCGCCTCGAATAATGCAACTCACCTAGTCCCAGAATCATCTGCGCTGCTACGCACAGTAGGCCATTAGGGTTACATATACCTGTGCAACAAAAATACACAGAAGTGTAGTATGAGTATGCTAACAACGTGTACTCAATGAGTATCCCGTCTAAATCTCGAAGAAGTAGAGACGAGATGGTCAACTTCGACACTTACTAGAGGTCAATTAACAATATACTAAAAATGTGAGGAAATCATGGATTTATATAGCAATTATAACACAGAGCAAGAAAACGGTAACACCTTCTCAAATAATAAGGAGGTTCCGAGATTTTACTCTTCATTATCTTATCGATTCGTATCAAGCCATGAAAGGCAATGCCAACATTTAAAATTCTTAGGCAACAATATATAGATCATGTGCAAATCATGCCGAGGCGACGACCCGATCCAACAGAAATAAACTGTGCACTTGTCGAGGGTCGACGACGCGCCTATAGATGCATCTATTTAATCTGCCGAGGCGTTCGGCCCGTTCCAAAATATAACACACAGACAGTTAATCAAGAAGTCCACACGGGGTAATTATACAATGAAAACAAATCCTCTTTAACCATTTAAGAAAAATGAAGTTATATCTATTTAGAAATTCATTTACTAATTCGATGTGATTTAAGCAATTCAAGCTATCAATAAGTTCGTAAATAATCCAAGTATAGCATGCTTTTGGGTCCTAACTACCCGGAAAATAGCATAATAGCAGCTACGCACGGACTCTCGTCACCTCGCGCGTACGTAGCCCCCACAAATAGGAGCACATAATCAGTTATTTTACCTATGGGGACAATTCCCTCTTACAAGGTTAGAAAGGAGACTCACCTCGTTCCGAAGATCCATAACCGACATTCCACGCCCTTCCGAAGACTCTACTTGATGCACCACGCTCCAAAACTAGCAAACGGTTACCCATTAGTATATGCTCAATTATTCATTACAATCTAATTTATAACAATTCCTAACTCTAATCGAAAAGTTGACCAAAACACCCTCGGGCCCACGTGCCCGAAATCCGAAATTATTTCGAAAATAAAGATTAACCATGACCTTAGAAACTCAAATATATAATTTTCACTAAATTCCATACTCAATATCGTGGTTAAATTCCAAGAATATAATTTCTAGGTTTTTCCATCAAAACCCCAAGTTTTTCTACACAATTCATACTTAAATCCATACATAATTGATGTATTTAACTCATAATAGGTGGGGATATCTTAACTTGTCGTTGATGACAAAAATCCCCTCTTGAAGCTCCCCAAAATCGCCCTTGCCAAGTGAAAAATGGGAGAAGAATGACCAAACCCCGAGTTTAAAACAACCTTCTGCCTCCAGCTATTTCTGCACCTGCGGTTCATTGACCGCTTCTCCGGTTCCGCAGGTGCAGTTGAAATGCCGCATCTGCGGTCTCCCGTGGTCCACCCTCTTTTCACTTCTACGACATGCCTCCTGTAGATGCGGTCCCGTTTCTGCGAAACTCTGACCACATCTGCGGTCCTCTCCGTAGCTAAAACTTACGGACTTGCTCGAGGTCTCAAATCACATCAAACAACGCTAAAATCATGAATCAACCCCTAATCCAAGCTTTATGAACTTTAGAATTTCTAGCTTCTACTTTCGATGCTTAAACCTATCAAATCACGTCCGATTGACCTCAAATTTTGCGCACAAGTCATATTTGACATTACGGACCTACTCCAACTTTCGGAATCCGATTCCGACCCCGATATCAAAAAGTCCACCTCCGATCAAACTTCTCAAAAACCTTCAAATTTCTATCTTTAGCCAAATGGCTCCAAAATGACCTACGGACCTCGGAATTCACTTTCGATCACGCCCTAGTTCCAGAATCACCATACGTAGCTATTCACAGTCTCGGCATCCCAAACGGACATCGATAGTACTGAAATGCACTTCAAGCCAAACTTTTAAAATTTCTTCTAAAATGCTAACTTCCACAATAGGCGCCAAAACACTCCCGGGTTATCCAAAACCCGAACCGGGCATACGCCCAAGTCCGAAAACATCATACGAACCTGCTGGAACCTTCAAATCCTGATTCCGAGGTCGTTTACTCAAAATTCCAATCCTAGTTTATTCTTTAAACTTTAAGCTTCCGGAATGAGAATCCTCTTTCCAAATCAACCCTGAACTTCCCGAAATTCAATTCCGACCACGCGTACATGTCATAATACTTGAAACAAAGCTGCTCATGGCCTCTGATTGCTGAACGGAGCGCTAGAACTCAAACTGACCGGTCGGGTCATTACATTCTCTCCCACTTAAACATACGTTCGTCCTCAAACGTGCTGAGAACTACACTGAAGTAGTCTTAAATCGATGTTTAACTTCTCATGCACCTTCCCATGCTACCACAACTCAGTTGAGCACATTAGCTCGATCAATTATGAAGATATTCCCTTTTGTTCAAGTAAATAAGCCCTAAAGCCCAATTCCAACATCCGGGATTCTATGCCCGACCTGTTCCCACCATAAGATCACCATATTAATCACTACACGATGTACCCAAACATGACTGCATAACTCTGCTGAATTAACACCTTTCATCACTTTACTCACCAGACCACAATAACATTTTTCTGATCAACTTAGTCAAAATCCTACTAATCTGATGCTCCCGTTGCACCCCATCACCTACACAGGTCTTACTCTAACCTTTACAATACCGCCACGACGGAAGAGATGTGCAGAAATTCAGAACCAACTGCCGAGTCAACAAATCATTAGGTCCATAGCCCTGACAAAACCATCATCTCATTCAGGACCAAATAATGGTCTTATCTCCATAATTTACTTCATATACTTAGATTGCTCTGATCATGAATCCAAAAATCTCGTCTCACCCAGTACGAACTCCTCAGGCAATAAGCCACCCCAGATAGAATCAAAAGTCTCATATGATGCCACAATGTGCCAATAGGCCACCAATTCGAACGCGATACGAAAGGAAAACGAACTCTGGAAGGAATTACCTAACTCATGCACTAATACGGACTTTCCTTAGAAAACAGGAAGCAAGGCACACAAAATAGCATATAGAAAACTATACTCAACATCACACTGCTGCGGCGTGCAACCCAATCCACCATAGATCTCACATAAGGAGATGTACGTCGAGCAAAATTTGCTCATTACAACAAAATATCGAATATCGGTCATAAGAATGCTAAATGCATAATAACATCCCTGAGGGAACATATAGCGCCATAAGCTACAAAACTCAAGCACAACTGAGGTGCGATATACAATCTGAATCTCAAGAGCCATCTTGCTCATAATACATCATTTCTACGCGGATCCTCAACACATAAGAAATTCCTCAAGCCGTCTCACAACTCACACGGCACAATGCATCACTACATGAAATATCTGACAACAAAATAATACTTTGACTACTCCATAAGGAGTGCATTACTGAAATGAACACAACTGACCTGACATAGAGCCCAAATTCACATTTAAATCCATCCACCGACCTCAAGTCGATCCTGATCATATCAAACTAAGATAATAACCTTTCAAAGGTCCATACTAATTTCCCTCTTCTCATAACACACAAGGACAACCCTCATAACCGGAGTACTCATCCACAGTCCACAACTCCGTAACTGAGTGCCCTCCAGGCATATATCCTAAACTTATCGATATCATCACAAATCTTCATACTTGGTTTAACTTCTTCAATCAATCAAGTGACTACATGCCACACTTATACGATCTTCCTGTGGGACTCGCTCCTAAAACCTTCCGAAACACATAACAGGTCCACACACCCAAACCACCGGCCGCACTAACGCTGAAAAGCGATCAAGAATCCCTAACCAGGATGCAAAGACTTTTTAAAAAAACACCGATCTCAGATGACGCTGATGACAATACCACTTAATTTAAACAAAACTCCTTTCATGCTCATCCGAGCTCGTGACATCCTTGTCAGCACCGAACTGTAACCTTGATTTTTCACTTTAAATCTCGTACTAGTCATTGCACCCAACATGCCAATGTGCGATAGAACATGACCCTTATCATAACCCAAAACTGCTAAAAGGTCAACACTTCATCACATAAAAGCTTTTCACTGAACTCGTTTCCGGAGAAACATAGCAACACACATGCAAATTCTTATAACCGTGGAAATACACAAATCTCTAAGTAGTGGTCTAGGGCACCATAGCCTTTTCGGAATCCACTTCCACATAACAATCATTAACAGTAGAATGCTTCAGAATAATATCAATTACGGCGGCTGACAAGCCTCATACGCATCGCCATAGATCACTTGCATAACTTAAACACGCTGAAAGAGTTGATCTTTACCACTAACATGCCAACTAAATTATGGCTAACCAATCTATCTCCTTTCTATTCACCCCGATTGCCTTAGAAATAATACTAATTCCATCCAACACATAACATACTCCATCTGCACTCATCTCGAGTGACCTTGAATCACGAGACCATGCTGTCTCAAATCCCACTGACTGTTTCATATCTCTCAAAATGCTATACCGCAAGTTAAAATATCATAGAACATTCTGGGAACCTTCTCATAAGCTGCTACAAAGCTTGATTCTTAACATTACTTATAGGTTCAAAATCATTAGGTACCACACTTTATCTTTTGAATTTCACCAGGACCGCTGTTGAGAGCCACCCGCTCTGTCTTGGTCCCGAATATAATTAAGTCCATAAATCTTCTAGCACATGGATGCCCCATTGGTGAAGCACCTGGCAGAATCAATTCCCTGGGAACCTGCATCTTTACAAAGCACAATCCTGAATCCTTCCCAAAGTTCGAACATGGGCCAATAAGGCCAACGATAGGCCCCATTTAATACTTCCTTGCTCAAATTACCACTTATGGCCCTTTCCCGTAGCTAAAATAGCCCATCGATATGCTAATAGCCAAAAATCTCGCAAGTGGTTAACCATGCAACCCAATCATAAGCGGTGGGACTCTCCCACTTAGAATGAAGCCATCTTATCACAAATTTGGAATTCACTCGTCCTCTTTATCTCTTATTGACATAACCTCGCGCAATCAACCACCAAAGTTCTCGAAATCTTTCTGTAAAACCCCTTCTTATATTCTCACTCATCAAACCTATTTGCATAACCGATTTCTTTGCTATATAACCAATAGGATTCTTCGCAGAAGCCTAGCTATATAACCAAATGGACCTGCTCACTTGGGTAACCCACCTATAAAAGCTCTCCCCAGCATCTTCCAACACTGCTGCACGGGGTACAATCACTTCGACATCAATAACCCATCCTAAGTCTGAGCTCACTCTCCAACTGCACAGGTCCATTTACCCCCCCCCCCCGGTGGACATCATTTAAATGTGCGACAACATCCTTCCAATTCAAAGTTATGCTGCATCCTTCTTCACTTAAGCGACTCATTTCCGTTATATTAAATCTCTTGCCGCATGATAGCCCATACTTCTAATTAATTCCGTAGGCTTCAATCGCCAGCCACTAAAATCTCAAATCATTCCAAACTCTCCTTAAGGTAGGTGGTCATCCCACTATTAAGCACATATGCGGCTCCACCGCTCTCCCACTTTGGCGGAACTCATCCCCTTAATCGATTACTCGGCCTTCCGAAAACTTTAGCCACTGCCTGACACTTCCCACATGTCCTTCCTCATACTTTGCTGCTCACTTGCTGTCTTAAACAAAAATCTATCTTCGTGGCACCTGAACCCACAATTGTTGCTTTCCGAAGGTCATCTTTATCGAACCGTCAATATTAGAAATACTAATTCAATCCTGAACTACCGCATCCTGCGATATCTGACGGTTGTATCTCCAATTCTATCTTATAATATCTTGCCCCAAAGGCAAATTGTAGAAGGTCATAACACCGACAAATGTATCACATTCAATTAGGACAATGATATCCCATCATAGAAGAAAACTCTACAACGCTCTCAAATACCAAGCCTCATTACTTCCAGCAGCCCATATCTGACCATCCTTAGTTCGATTGTCTTTACCCTCCCGGGAATAAAATACTGGATCTCTTGATTATGCACTGAGTAAACCTCCCTTCAAGTCATTCACTGCCCCGATACATAGGCAAACTTCATACCATCATAACAATACTGCGGAACAATTGTTCATAAGCATTGTGGCAACTTGTGCCTAGCCCCAGAGCCCTTAGAAGTACCGCTGCTGAGTTGAAATAATGAAATGCCCCTCAACAAGGCGACAATAATAGTCCAATCAACTATATCGGGAGAAACATCTCGCACCACATTCGTAGTGCCATTACAATTCTTCAATTCTCGATTTATAACAAGTGCTTCGCGTCGCGTAAGATTGAGTAGGGAAGAAACGAAGGCATAAGCCTCACAGGAAATCAAATCGCACGATAAGGAATCAAGAAGGAAAGTACTCCTAACAGTCCTGCAGCCCCCCGGGGATAAGTACAGACGTCTCCGTACCGATCCGCGAGACTCTAATAGAATTGCTCAAGACTCGTGAGACCCAAGGAACCTAGTGCTCGGATACCATGTTGTCACGACCCAAAATCCACAGAGGGTCGTGGTGGCATCGGACACCGCTGTCAGGCAAGCCAACCAAGAATGCATAATTAAATTCCAATTTTAGTATTTGCGAAAATTATTTTTCTTATACATTAAATATTAGATAATAAAAATTTTACAAAAATAAACATAAAGTCGATAAAAGACTTAATACTGAAGAATCCAAAATCCTCCCAGAACCCGGTGTCACAAGTGCATGAGCATCTACAGGTAAGGAAAAAAAATACAACATCCGTCCGAAATACAGTGGACAAGAAGTAAATACAATACACTGAAAGGGACTATACTAGCTGCGGGTCACCTCGAATAATGCAACTCACCTAGTTCCAGAATTATTTGTGCCGCTACACCTAGTAGGCCACTAGGGTTACATATGCCTGTGCAATAAAAATGCACAGAAGTGTAGTATGAGTACGCAAACAACGTGTACTCAATGAGTATCCCGTCTAATCTCGAAGAAGTAGAGACGAGATGGTCAACTTCGACACTTACTAGAGGTCAATTAACAATATACTAAAAATGTGAGGAAATCATGGATTTATATAGCAATTATAACATAGAGCAAGAACACGGTAACACCTTCTCAAATAATAAGAAGGTTCCAAGATTTTACTATTCATTATCTTATCGATTCGTATCAAGCCATGAAAGGCAATGCCAACATTTAAAATTCTTAGGCAACAAAATATATATCATGCGCAAATCATGCTGAGGCGACGGCCTGATCTCACATAAATAAACTGTGCACTTGCCGAGGATCGACGACGCGCCGATAAATTCATCTATTTAATCTGCCGAGGCGTTCGACCCATTCCAAAATATAACACACAGACAGTTAATCAAGAAGTCCACACAGGGTAATTATCCAATGAAAACAAATCCTCTTTAACCATTTAAGAAAAATGAAGTTTTATCTGTTTAGAAATTCGTTTACTAATTCGATGTGATTTAAGCAATTCAAGCTATCAATAAGTTCATAAATAATCCAAGTATAGCATGCTTTTGGGTCCTAACTACCCGGACAATAGCATAATAGCAGCTACACACGGACTCTCGTCACCTCGCGCGTACGTAGCCCCAACAAATAGGAGCACATAATCAATTATTTTACCTATGGGGACAATTCCCTCTTACAAGGCTAGAAAGGAGACTCACATCGCTCCGAAGATCCATAACCGGCATTCCACACCCTTTCGAAGACTCTACTTGATGCACCACGCTCCAAAACTAGCTAACGGTTACGCAAATCCATTAATATATGCTCAATTATTCATTATAATCTAATTTATAGCAATTCCTAACTCCGATTGAAAAGTTGACCAAAACGCCCTCGGGCCCACGTGCTCGGAATCCGATTTTTTTTCAAAAATAAAGATTACCCATGACCTTAGGAACTCAAATATATAATTTTTACTAAATTCCATGCTCAATATCGTGGTTAAATTCTAAGAATATAATTTTTATGTTTTTCCCTCAAAACCCCAAGTCTTTCTATACAATTCATACTTAAATCCAAACATAATTGATGTATTTAAATCATATTAGGTGGGGATATCTTACCTTATCATTGATGACAAAAATCCTCTCTTGAAGCTCCCCAAAATCGTCCATGCCAAGTGAAAAATGGGAGAAGAATGACCAAACCCCGAGTTTAAAACAACCTTCTGCCTCCAGCTATTTCCGCACCTGCGGTTCATTGACCGCTTCTGCGGTTCCGCAGGTGCGGTTAAAATGCCGCATCTACGATCTCCCCTGGTCCACCCCCTTTTTGCTTTTGTGACGTGCCTCCCGTATTCGCGGTCCCTCTTCTGCGGAACTCTGACCGCATATGCGGTCCTCTCCAAGATGCCCTCTTCCACTTCTGCGATTTCCTCTCCGCAGATGCGGTCCCGCTTCTGCGAAACCTTTACTGCATCTGCGATCCTCAAGACTTTGACCAAAATCCGCACCTGCACCTTCCTAGCCACTTATGCGGCTCCGCACCTGCGCCCCCCCCTTCCGCATGCGTGATTATGATAGCAACCAGCAATTCCTCAACCTTCCAAAAATCTCATTTTCGATCCGTTAACCACTCGGAATCCACCCAAGGCCCCCGGGAGCTCAACCAAACTTACCAACCAGTCCTAAAACACGTTATGGACGTGCTCGAGGTCTCAAATCATATCAAACAATTCTAAATTATGAATCAACCCCCAATCCAAGCTTTATGAACTTTAGAACTTCCAACTTCTACTTTCGATGCTTAAACCTATCAAATCACGTCCGATTGACCTCAAATTTTGTGCACAAGTCATATTTGACATTACGGACCTACTCCAACTTTAGAAATTGGATTCCGACCCCGATATCAAAAAGTCCACCTCCGGTCAAACTTCTCAAAAACCTTCAAATTTCTATCTTTAGCCAAATGACTCCAAAATGACCTACGGACCTCCGAATTCACTTTCGATCGTTCCCCTAGTTCCAGAATCACCATACGGAGCTATTCACAGTCTCATAATCCCAAACGGACATCGATAATACTGAAATGCACTTCAAGCCAAACTTATAAATTTCTTCTAAAATGCTAACTTCCACAATAGGCGCCAAAACGCTTTCGGGTTATCCAAAACCCGAACCGGGCATATGCCCAAGTCCGAATTTATCATACAAACCTGTTGGAATCTTCAGATCCTGATTCCGAGGTCGTTTACTTAAAGTTCCAATCCTAGTTCATTCTTTAAACTTTAAGCTTCCGAAATGAGAATCCTCTTTCCAAATCGACCCTGAACTTCTCGAAATTCATTTCCCACCACGCGTACATGTCATAATACCTGAAACGAAGCTGCTCATGGCCTCTGATTGGTGAACGGAGCTCTAGAACTCAAAACAACCGATCGGGTCGTTAAAAATTAAGGCAAAACAAATTTGATCAAATTTAACTTAAATGTATAAATCAACTAATATTGACTTTTTCATTGCAAATAGATTCCAAAACTTTCTAAAAATAAGAATTTCTATTTTAGAATTACTAACCACATTATCCCTTTTCTTCCATTTCATATATATATATATATTAGAAATATTATGTAGAAATAAATGATAGTGGAACCATTGTTGTAAACATTTGAGATAAGATTTTGTTTATAAAGAAATATGATAAGAAATTGAGCCACATGACAATATAATAATATTAAGTATTGAATAATATAATAAAAATCTAATAAGAATTAAGGCAAAACAAATTTGATCAAATTTAACTTAAAGGTATGAATAAACTAATATTGACTTCTATTTTCATTGTAAATAGATTCCAGAACTTTCTAAAAATAAGAATTTCTATTTTAGAATTCCTAACCACATGATCCCTTTTCTTCTGTTTCATATGTATTTTCAATGAAAAAGTCAATCTTAGTTGATTTATACATTTAAGTTAAATTTGATCAAATTTAACTTAAAGGTATGAATAAACTAATATTGACTTCTATTTTCATTGTAAATAGATTCCAGAACTTTCTAAAAATAAGAATTTCTATTTTAGAATTACTAACCACATGATCCCTTTTCTTCTGTTTCATATGTATTTTCTTTTTAGAAATATTATGTAGAAATAAATGATAGTGGAGCCATTGTTGTAAACATTTTAGATAAGTTTTTTCTTTATAAAGAATATGATAAGTATTTGAGCCATATGACAATATAATAATATTAAGTATTGAATAATATAATAGAAAATTGAGGAACAAATAGAGAAAAAAAATCAAAAATTTCATCATAGAAAAGAAAAAGGATAAAACTTATTTAAATTTGAGATGATAAAATTTTGCTTAAGTGTAATAAGAAATAGTATGCATGTGCATAAATCCACATAACTAAAGTCCATAGATAAACAAAATTTAAATAATAAATAATATAAATAAATTAGAGATCATGTGAGGATATTTATACTAAGAATTACTTTAAAAAATAAA
>MU678105.1:23128-35249 GCA_026770625.1 Nicotiana glauca
ATTTTTCTGTAATAAGTATAGTTCTTCCAGTATTTTCCCCTTTGTATAGATATTCTTGAGTCAAAGCCTCTTATGTATCCCCTAGCTTGTGATTTGTGAGTTTCCGAATTTTGGGGAGTTTTGTTAGCTTTGAGAATTGTTGTGGTATGTGTCGAGCGACAACTTAAACCCTGTTTATTTTACCAGTTCAGTTTTATTTATTATCTTCCTCAAATTTTGGTTTATCTTCCGCATTGTTAGGCTTACCTAGTCATAGGGACTAGGTGCCATCACGACATGCTCATGGAGGATGAACTGGGGTCGTGACATTTGAGGCTTAGGAGTGTGATCGAAATTGGTTTTGGAGGTCCGATGTAGAATTAGGCTTGAATGATCCGAGGGTCGGGATGGAATTTCGAGAGTGGATATAGCTTCGTTATGTCATTTGGGATGTGTGTTTAAAGTTTCAGGTCATTCGGACGTTGTTTGGTTGGATTTTTTTATCAAAAATTTTGTTTCAGAAGTTTTTAGAAAACTTAGGCTTGAATTCGATGTGAATTGATGGTTTTGGTGTTGTTTGAGTTGTTTTGATGATTGTAACAAGTTTGAATGAGGTTTTAGGATGTGTTGGTGCTTTTGGTTGAGGTCCCGGGGGCTTCGAGTGAGTTTCGGATGGTCAATCGGACCATTTTGGTTTTTGGAAAGTTGCAGATTTTGGTTCCAGCAGTTGCATGCATTTTAGGCCTTCGCATTCGCGAGAAGGCTCACGCGTTCGCGAAGGGATAAGTGATGAGGCTAGGTATTTGGCATTTGCGTTTGCGATGTGGGTCCCGCTTTTGCGAAGGGTAAGTCCTGTGTGTTACGCAGACGCGATAGAATTCCCGCGTTCGCGAAGAGTAGCCGGAGGAAGGTGTGATTTTGGCCTTCGCGTTCGTGGAGGGGGATCGCGTTCACGAAGGGTCGCCTGGGTGAAGCATCGCATTCACGAGGCCTTGGTCGCGATCGCGTAGAAGGAAAAATGGTCAATAGAATTTTGTGCTTTGCGAACGTGAGGGGTTGACTGCGTTCGCGAAGAAGGAAGGGTCATACCTGGGCAAAAGGTTTTTAAACATTTCATCCGCGAGCTTAAGTCATTTTCCACCATTGTTGAGTATTTTGAGAGCTCTTTGGGAGAAATTGAAGGGGAATTCGAGGAGGATTGATTGGAGGTAAGTTTTATGAACTAAAAACGTGATTATATTGTGAAATTAACCTAGAAATTCATGGAAATTTAACCAAAAATGGAAGAACTAGGGCTTGAGATTTTAAAATTTTAATTTGGGGGATTTGAGGGGTCATTTGGACTCCGATTTGGGTGTTCTTTATATGCATAGACTCGTGGAGTGACAAGGAACCCATTTATATATAAAAATTGAGTTTTGAGAAGTGGGCCCGGACTCGAATTTTCCTAATTTCGGGATTTTTGATATTTTTTTATTGTTTTCGTTTGAGTTTTGTTCCCTTAGCCTATTGTGACGTATTCGCTCTGGTTTTGGTCAGATTTGACGCGTGATGAGGCCGATTTGAGAGGCAAGGGCATAGCGAGCTAGAGTTTTGGCCGGTTTGAGGTGAGTAATGAATGTAAATGATGTCCTGAGGGTTTGAAACCTCGGATTTGCACATCGTAGTGCTATATTGAGGTGAGGCACACGCTCAATGACGAGCGTGGGGTCGTTTACTATTGGAGATTGTGACTTGGTCCGTCTCGAGTGATGCTTTTACCGTAAATTTGATTGAAGTTTGATTGATATCATCATTATTTGGACTGATTGTCATATTTGGGCTTCGTGTCAACTATTTTGAAGCCTTCGGGGAGTTTTTATCACTATTTCCTCACTGGTTTGATTTACTACTTGAACTAAGTCGTACCGTTTTCTACTGTTCGATTTTGAAACTAAAATGATATGTTAAATGATGTTTGGGCTGAGAGTTACTGTTTTACTAATGCCCAAAGGGGCTTATATGATTTCTAGACTGAGTATGACCAAGGGCCAGATATGAGGATACTATGGAATCGGGTTGCGCGCCTCAACAGTGTTATTCTGATATTGATATGAGGCCGAGGGCCTAGATTGGTGCCACGAGATAGCTTGTTATTGCGCTTGGGCCGTAAGGGGCCCCTACCGGAGTCTATACACCCCCAGTGAGTGCCGTCGACGATAAATAAATGGATCGGGCTGCACGTCGCAGCGAGTACTATCGGGTACCATTCTATGTGTTGATTTTCTCTATATATATTTGTCACTTAACTGCTTATTTGCTCTAGCATTTCCACATTTCAATTTCATTAGTTTATCGCTTTCATATTACTTGTTTTTAAACTGCCGCAATGAAGATTACTCTGTGTTCCTCCATGATTTCTTATTCTCAGTCATTATTTATGCTTATTACTCACTGGGTCGGAGTACTCACATTACTCCCTGCACCTTGCGTGCAGATTCAGGTGCATCTGAGGTTGTTGAGGATTTTCAGTCGGGCAGCGCATATCCGGGAGCATCGAGGTAGTTGCACTGTATTCGCAACCCTGATCTCTCCCTTTATTCTCTAACTTCTAAGCTTTCAAATCCTCTAGGTACTTGGTATTCATTATCTTAAATATTTGTAACCTCCACATTAACATGATTAACTAACTTTGTAAACTTCTCAAAGCTGATTTCATTTATGAACTTAAATCAATTGACTTACGACGTACTCTTACATACTAAACATAAGGTATAACATAAAAAACATTTTTTTTTGTTATTAATAAAATATACTTCTTATTAATAAAACATAATTTCCTATTGAAATGGTTTCTTTTATTTTGAATAAATTAACTTCATGTTATTAACCTAGAAAACATATATTCTTTTGGGCCAAAGCCCATATTTTATGGTTAAAATAACACGATCTAGTCAGTTTTCGGACTGGTCATTCAAAAATAGCCAGCATTTAGCAAGTCATTGAAAAATAGCCACTATTTTGCTACAATAGAGACCGGTCCAGCATAATATACTGGAGTTCAGTGCACCTGTGTATGAACTTTCAGCATATTATGTTGGACCGATATACTTTGCTGGCTCCAGTATAATATACTGGAGATTGGAGCACCAGTGCTCCAAACTTCAGTATATTATGTTAGACCGGTATATTATACTGGAATTCCATTATATTATGCTGAAGTATTTTTCCGAATTTTGAATAGTGTTTTTGTTTAAATTTATCTTTACATGAAAAGTGACTAAATTTCGATTACTTTTGAAACTATGACTATTTTTAAATGATTACTTGTAAATATGGCTATTTTTGAATCTCTTGTGGACACATTGGCTCCTTGCTGGATTATGCACTCGCACAGTTCATTTCAACGCGCAATTTGAACGCGCCACTGCAATTTCTTTCCCCAAATTTTTATAATTTCTGAAATTTCACTACTTGGTCAGAAAATAACAAGGAGTAAAAAAAAAAAAAATACCAAAATTAAAAAAATAGTGCAATTAAGACGGATGAATTAAAGAAAAGGGACCTAAAAAGAAACTAAAATAAAATAAAAAGGAAAAAAACCTTTCTTTCTTTCTTTCTTTCTTTGTGTATGCCCCTCTGGTTATACACATCAACAACAGAAGAACGGAACATCACATTCGAAAATCCATTCGATCGCTGGGTTTTTCAACACATTGATTCTTCAACACTCATCTTTTGGGGTTTATTTAAAATTAATTTTAAAGTATATTGCTGGTTGAATTTTTTGATAAAATTACTTGAAATATACAGGTGAGATACATAGATGATCAGGAAGGTTCAATGGTAGTTTTTGATTTTGAAGGTTGGAGAGGTTACAGTGCAATTCCTTTCTGGTTTTTTGTGGGTTTTGTGAGTATTTTAATGGGTCGAAGTTGGATTTTTGAATTGTGAGTGATATGTTGGATTTTAGGATAGGTGGCAAATTAGGGCTAGGGTTTTGGGGTTAAAAGTTTGGGAATTTGAGGTTAGGTTTTATTTATGAGTTGGGGAAATAGTAATAGGCTTCAAATGATGGAGGAACATGAGCTTGAGGAAGGGGAAGCATGTTATTACAACAAGGATGATGATGATAATTCAAGCATTGACCCGGACATAGCCCTGTCTTACATTGTAAGAGTTCTTTTTTTTTTCTCTCTGCTATATGTTGAACTCAGTTTTCAAAATCTAAACATTCTTGATTATGTATTCTTATGTTGAATTAAAGTGAAAGAGAAGAACTTTGAGCTTTGAGAATCAGTTCATGAAATGCTTAATATAGTTACAGTTTGTTTTTGGTAGGTAAGTTCTTGGTTGATTATCAATGTTCTGGGTAAAAGATTAGGCTCTACTCATTCAAAGTTCATTATAGATGGTTTTGTCATTCTGTAAAGAATGTACTGAATCAGGCATAATTATGGTAGGACAAAAAAAGAGAACTTTTTGTGTTTGGGAACTGAACTGGAAAAAATGAATACTATTGGGACATTGTGCTAGAGATATTACTTTCAAGTTATACTGGTGAAATTTTGGGATCATTTCTGCTAATTGTGAAGGGTAAATATAAGAAAAGTAAGAGAAAAAGAGATTCTCTTTAAGACTGCCTCCCCCCACGTTCTGAAATACTGTGGTTAACGTGTATGCTACATTATGAATGGTTATTGCCATTGATTTTATATAAAACAATGACAGTATAACTGATGCTTTTCTGTGTCAAAGGATGAGAAACTTCAAAGTGTGTTGGGTCATTTTCAGAAAGATTTTGAAGGAGGTGTTTCTGCTGAGAATTTGGGTAAGTGGGCTGTTAATCAGTCCCATTGATAATAGAAAACAGTTTATCTCTTTCTCCATGTAGAATGACTGATTAAATTTCTTTTACTTTTGGCAGGGGCAAAATTTGGCGGGTATGGTTCGTTCTTACCGACTTATCAGCGCTCCCCTTCAATTCTATCTCAGCCAAGATCTCCACAGAGATCTCAAAATCAAGGGACACCAAGATCGCCCAACCATTTTGTTTCCGAGGTCTGTCAAAATTTTGTCTTTTGTTTTTGTTGAATGCCATATTGTCTACCTTTTATCAACCTGGGAATATTTGGTTTTAACTTGCGTGGTGATTGCATTTCCGTCCAGGGGCCTCCTCAGAACTCTTCGGCCGTGTCTGATCCTCCTTCAACTCAGAGGAATAGTACAGCTGGTTCTCGCAGTGGTCATACCTTGCATGATTCAAGGGTTCCTTGTGGATATGATTCCGCCAGACCATGCTTTTCTGCTCAAGAATCTAATAAGTTCCCAGTAAAACATGACGTTTCCATGAATAAGTCACTTAAACCAACTGATCAGAGAAAATTCAAACTTCGGATTAGAGTTGGTTCTGATAAGACAGCCCAGAAGAGTACTGCTTTACACACTAGTCTTGGGCTTATTTCTCCCTCTTCGTCAATGGAAAATAGTCCTACTGAAAGTGGTGAGATGTTGTCCATGTTTGAAGGAATTCCCTGTGATTCTCCAGCCAGCATCCTTCAGGTAAGCCAGTTTTCTATTGCTTAAAAATTCCCCTTTTACCACACAGCCAAAAACAGATTAGTATCTGGTGCTTTGTTATTTTTCGCTTCTTTCCCTTTATTTATTCCTGGCTGTTGGAACAGACTATGACTTCTTTTCCAGTTGCTGGAGGCCTGCTGCTTTCACCTCTCCATGAGAAGTTATTGACTTTGTCAAGAAATGATAAACTTTTCACGGTGAATGAGCCTGTGGCTGCTGCAAAGGATACCAACCCTCAATCTGTCATGTCTGGCAATAGTTCAACTTCCAGGATAGAGGATGGGGATGTCTTGATAGGGAAGAAAACTAAATCAGTTGGTAAGAGTGAATATGCCGAGGAACTCAATTCAGGGGTCAGAAATGACACGATCTCCATTTTTCAGAAAAACTTGGGCATTGAGAGCCTGAAAAACACGCATTGCCTCTCAAATGACTTGAATCAGAGAGTCGTGTCTGAGTTAGTATATGATATTCATGAATCAGTGAAAGGTGCTGGTAGGGCACCTCAAGCTATACATGACTCGGTGAAGGAAGTTCCGATGAAGAAAAGGGAGATCAATAGACTTAAAGATCAATTGTTTGGTAGTGACTTGGATAAGGATGACTCGTTTGAATCTTCATCTGACGTTGTCGGTGACAAATATGATCACCAGGAAGTAAGAAGTAATTCAGTGGAACTCCAGCTAAAAAGCTTTCAGAAAAATGCTTCTTTTGATAGCAAGGAAGGTGGGAGGAGCAAATGCGGCAGATCCGTTTCTTCATTTAGAGCTGATTCTGATATTTCCGAGAGTGAGAGGGACTCTAGTGGAGCTGTATCTCTGAGAAAGAAAGCTGTTATGAAAGCTGCAAGCCATAAACCTGACCAACCAAGGATGCCTCAAGCAGAGAAGCAATCATCTGAAGGCAAAAAGAAGTTAACAGAATGCCAACTTGGTCTGAAGCCAGCTACAGATGTGGCAGAGGTAAGAGGGGTTTCCGCTACTCTCAAGAACAAGAAGAGTTCTAAGAAGGATGTCCGGATAGCTCATTTATTTGACGCACAGCTGGAGAAAACCACGAATCAAATGGATTCTCTGGAGAGACCTACTGGTGATAAGTTGAAGAAAGCTAAACTGGAGGCACGTATAAAACAGAATTCATCTTCTGCTAAATCAAGACACGTTCCAAGCAAAAAAGTTGATAGTCATGTGGCATCTGCGACCCCTATGAAGGATCCTTCAGCAATGGGTGCTAAGGAACTGACTTCTGGGATTGAGCCACCAATTGCTCCTGTTGTTATAGAAGAAGATTGGGTTGCCTGTGATAAATGTCAGAAGTGGCGCCTTCTGCCATATGGTACAAAACCCGAGCACCTGCCTGACAGGTGGATGTGCAGCATGTTGAACTGGCTGTAAGTTTTATGCAGTTTTAAAATCTTCCCTCTCTTTTTGTGGCTTATACAAAATCTTAGCTCTCTTTTATCGGTTTACACATGCTCCTATACTCTGCCTGGTTATCCATCTCTGTAGATAGTTTCTGCCGTGCTATATTTTGGTGATAACAAAATCAAAATTAATTTCTGTAGGCCTGGAATGAACCATTGTGATATTAGTGAGGAGGAGACAACAAGAGCTCTCCATGCCTTGTACCAAATGCCTCTTCCTGAGAACTTAAATAGCCTTCAAAATAATGCTGGTAGAGATACGGCTGGAGTAATTTCAGCTGATATCCATGGGCTCGGTGGCAGCAGTCAGAATGTGGGTCTCGATTATGTGTCTAATGGAGGAAAGAAGAAACACAAATTAAGAGAAACACCAAACACAAGTAGTAATCATGGTCCAGTATTGACCACAAACTTGAACATGCAACATGAGCTGGCCAAATGCAGAAGTTTGAAGAATGTGAACCAACATGTTGGCGAGTCGAATATAATTAGCAAATCCGTTGTGCAGATTCCAGTTAAGTCATCTGATGTCCTTGGCAAAAATCTGAATAAACGGAAGGAGCACATGGCTAATGGTATAGTATTCATCTTCAGGCTGGCATTTCTTCCTTCCTGTCATACCTTTATATAGATATTTAACTTGCTCCCTTTTATAACATATTTGCAGGTGATGAAAAGCCAAAAAAGAAATCCAAAAGGGAGTCCGATCAGTACGATCACAGGGATCTGAAAAAGATAAAAATAAAAAGTGACCAAGCTTTTGTGCCAATTAGGGAAGTAGGGACAGGTATCCAGGACTACTACGAACGTGGTAATTTGAAGGAGACAAAGCCTGGGTTGGCAGAAAGGTCACAAATTTTGGAAAAGAAGCAGGGCAACCAAGTCCAGGATTCAAGGGATAATGACTCAATTAATGTAAAAACTCATAGTGGAAGGGAAATTTCTGTAAAGAAAAGAAAATTGAGGGATGAAGACTTTCTGATGACTTCGCGAAGTAATGGTAATCACTTGGGTGACAGTGATGCCAATGCTTTTGTGAGAGCGGTTAGCGGTGAGAGTGGAGTCAGAAAACAGAAGAAATCCAAGGTGTTTCAGACTGAAAATAAGGAGTCCAGCACTAGCAAGGGTAAAGAAAAATCAAGAACGAGAGGTACAGTTACCCGAATTGTTCTACCAGGAACCAGGGATTCTCCTATAGATAGGAGTGTAGAGAGAGAATGCCAGACAAAGAAGTATAGAGTGAAGGTTCAGTCTCGATTGACGATGGAAGATATTGATTCATTGAAAAAGGATTTGGGATCTGAACAGTTATCAACAGCTGCCACTTCAAGCTCTTCAAAAGTTTCTGACTCCCGGAAAAGTAGAGCGAAACACCAAGTGAAAGGCTCACCAGTAGGGTCCGTTTCCTCATCCCCCATGAGGATGTTCATCACGAGTAATGCTTCACCTGCAAGAACGGAGGGTTCAGGGAAAGATGATGCTAAATTAGATAATTACCCAACAGTTGGAAGTCCAAGAAAATATTTGGATAGGGATGGCGATTTTGAGAGTGATAAATCTAGGACCTCAATAAAGGGGAAAAAATCTGGTGTTCCTCATCCGGTGGCTTGTGAAAATTCTGTGCTAGATTCTCGGGGTACCAATGCCAGGGAAAAAATGGAATCTCGTGTTAGACGTTCTTCTGAGTTTGGAAATAGCCATATGGACAATAGTCATGCTGATGTTCTGGAGGAACGCAGCTCCTACATGACTGATAAGCATGCTGCATACAGCTTCGATGGCAAGGGTAGAGTGAGCAAGAAACACATTTCTATGCTTAACGAACATAAATCTGCCAAAGATTCTCCATTGCAATTTAAGGAAAAGGATTCGAATGCTGGTTTTAATACTCAAAGGGTAGAAGGGAATATCTCTGGTCTACTGGGCAACCAGGAAGTCCTGAATTTAAAGGTTGACCAGAATTATCTCGACTCCAGTACTAAATCTTTCAAAAACAATCAGATTGTCAGCAAGAAAGATCCCATACATTGTAGTGATAGCAAGAGAGAGCACCGATTAAAGCATGACGGTGTTGGATCAAATACAAAACTGAATAGTGTATGTAACATGGAGGGAAAAGTTCTTACCAAACAAAAACATTATCAGGAAATTGATGCTCGAAATGCAACAAATGGTAGATCAGCTCAGTCAGAATCCAGGGACTTAAGGTCTCAAGTTGGTGCACATGCTGACGATAAACAAGGCACGTCAGTTGTTACCAGCAAACCTGCTTCAGGTTCCCAGAAAGGAAGTTCTAAAGATGTATGTAACAGAGTGTCGACTACGCTAAAAGATCCTGGCACTGGTGTTTGTCAAACTGTGAGTCACAACAGCATGGGGCATTTGGAACCCAGTGCTCTCACCCCTACAAAAAGGGAGTCCTCAAGTCAGACTGCTTCTGCTGTCCTGAAAGAAGCTGAAAACCTTAGAGATTGTGCTGATCGTCTTAAGGTTATACTAATATCTCTTTTCAGCTTATATTTTTATCTCAATTAGAACTTGTTGCCGGTCTATTTCCCAAAGTTAATTTCTTCTCTGCCTCTGCTTTATCTAGTTGAGTTTCTGCTGAAGAAATCATGATCCCTTCTCCTTGTGCAATGCATGTATTAGTTTTCCTAATTATTCAAGCTATTTGCAGAACTCTGGATTTCATGCTGAATATAATCAAGCTTATTTTCAAGCGGCATTGAAGTTTCTTCAGGGTGCTTCACTTTTAGAAAGCTCAAATGGGGAAAGTAGCAAACACGGGGAGATGAATCAAATACAAATCTATAGTAACACAGCCAAACTTTGCGAGTATGTGTAACTTCAAACTTTACAATACTGATAGATATACCATTTCGTAAGCACTTATTTAACCTTTTCTCTATGGGGAAAATTTCCTAACTTGCTGGTCCTCAAAACTGTAACTGATAGGTTTGTCGGTTGGTTTACTGTTTTGCTCAAGGCCGTGTCGTTTTATAAAGAACCTCTACCTTGGCAAGTTGTTGCTCAGCAGAAACTACTTTTAAATAATTTGTACAAGTGCAACTGTTGTTCTTTAAATTAATTCTTTTCCTGTAAAGGCTGCTGAATATCTGCTAGTTTAGAGTTTGGTATGACTCATTTCTGCATAGAACCTGGTTTAGTGCAGACAAAGTTGAATATTCTGTGTAAACTTTTCCATACAGGTTAAGCAAGTCTGAATTTAGTTGCAACTATCTCATAATTTCTTGTTCGATGACTGCTCTTTTATCTGGCTTTGTAATGGATATTTATAATGTTGCAGAACTTGCGCACATGAATATGAGAAACGTGATGAAGTTGCCACTGCTGCTTTGGCCTACAAGTGTATGGAGGTTGCGTACATGAGGGTGGTATTCTGCAAAAATATGAGTTCGAGTAGAATTTGGCATGATCTGCAAGCAAGTTTGCAAGTTCCTCCTCAAGGTCTGTTTTTTTGTCATGAAGTACTGGATGTAAGAGTTTCTTGTCTTAATACCATCAAACTTTCCAGCAGTGTGTTGTTAGCACAATCGTATAACGAAATCTCAGGAACATGATGATACTCTTGGTAGTTATCTTTCTTTTTCCTTTTGTTGTTTTATATCCACATTCAAAGAGACACCATTAAGCATAGACGGAGTGTGATTCTAAGTTGATAAGGATTTTGCTTGACCGAGATGCGGTTAAAAAGATAACCCACCCCGAGAAATAAAATAGATGTGCATTTTGTATCAACTTTGGCCACAAGAGTTATCCGCGCCAAAAGCCAATTATTTTCAGCGATGAACAATTCCAAAGTGGGCTGTTACCTCTCTCTCAAAAAAAAAAAAAAAAAAATCCCAAACTGGGTAAAATAAGACATCCTGAATATAACAGTCTTGACTCAAACATTCCCGCAGCTTTTATTTAGCAGCAGAGGTAGTACATCTCAAGAGGTGTGGTAGACACACCTCACGAGGTATCATAGTTGGTGACCAAGTCTGATATTTAAGTGCAGAAAGATAGAGGGGGAGGCCCCATCATCAAGTTTTGAAGCTGGAAATAGTGGATTTCTCGGTTAAAAAAACCAGTCTTGATTCATGCAGCTGCACTATGCATAAATGTGTGAGTGAGACATCTCGGAGGTGTTGGGAGGGAAGTGGGAAATGAATATTTGAAACTTTAAGAAGAAATTTCATCTTTAATTTTGATTGATATAACTCAGTCTACAATAAAGTCGTCAAGCATGAGCGGCTGGGTTTTACCCAATTTCAGTTATGAGTTTGGCCGTGCTTGCCACTGGGCTTTATTGTGATTAAAGAACTGATATGCAACGAATGCTTAGTCACAATTTAGACGCAGCAGAAAAATTAAAACAAAAAAAAGATAGGAGAAAATGCCCCGGGAGCTGAAAAAAAATTTGACGGAAAATTAAAATCTAACAATGTTATAATTGTATGAATAGAATATCGATTGACATATCTATGAATCTTGCCATCATGGTTTATAGTGGTCTAGCTTTGTTTTAATGGAAGACCATAGCTTCACATGAATTCCCCCCTTCCGAGAAATGTTTTTGCATCTATGTGCTTATAATGTGATTCTGGACCAGAAATTCTCGATATATGTAGTTGTTGCGTCATGTTTAGTGCGTACATGTTATTCAGGTGAATCTCCCGCTTGAATTTGGATATGTTTTTGCCTATGCTGTTTGTAATGTGATTCTCGTTCAGATAGTCTCGATATTATGTAGTTGTTGCATCATGTTTAGCCCATGCTTTTATTCAGGTGAATCTCCTTCATCTTCAGCATCTGATGTTGATAACACAAACAATCAGACAGTGGCAGAGAAGACTGCTTTATTAAGAGGCAGTGGTTCTCATGCTGGAAATCATGTTATTGCTCCTCGAAATCGTCCTAGTTTTGTTCGTCTGCTTGACTTTGTAAGTTGTTGACTTGTTTATGATTTCAGACATATTGGGGCTAGTTCACACTTTTGTTGGATATTTACAGCGTTCTTATTCCTTTTATTATACGTCAAATGACTACAGAATACTGGAGGAGTCCAGGGATTTCTTCCTTCGTTTTTTGGGGGAAACGTTGAAAATGAACTTTACTTCTTTATTCTTTTTTTTTGTTTTTTTTGGGGGGGGGGGG
>MU678105.1:56159-70011 GCA_026770625.1 Nicotiana glauca
CCTTCAAGATTGGATCAGATCCTCCAAAGCACAAACAATCTCCCGTGGTACCTCTCAGATACCTGAGTATCCACTTGACTGCTTCCCAGTGTTCCTTTCCAGGATTTTCAAGAAACTTGCTGACAACACCAACTGCGTGAGCAATATCATGTCTAGTACATACCATTACATACATCAAGATTCCGACTGCTGAAGAATAAGGAACTCTAGCCATGTTCCCATTCTCTTCCACTGCTGTAGGATACATCTTTTTGCTCAACTTTAGATAACTAGCAAGAGGTGTGCTGACTGGCTTAGCATTCTTCATGTTGAAGCGTTCGAGTACACGTTCAATGTACTTCTCCTGAGATAGCCACAACTTTCTACTTGTTCTCTCTCGAACTATCTTCATCTCTAGAATTTGTTGTGCTGGGCCCAAGTCCTTCATATCAAATGACTTGGACAGATCTCCCTTCAACTTTGCTATTAACCTCTTGTCTTTTCCTACAATTAACATGTCATCCACATACAACAACAATATAATAAAGTTATTCTCAGAAAATCTTTTGAAGTATACACATGGATCAGAATAGGTCTTTAGGTATGTTTGACTTTTCATGAATGAGTCAAACTTCATGTACCACTGCCTTGGTGCCTGCTTCAATCCATAAAGACTCTTATTCAATTTGCACACCATGTATTTCTTTCCAGCTACTTCAAATCCTTCTGGCTGCTCCATATAAATCTCCTCTTCCAAATCTCCATGAAGAAATGCAGTTTTCACATCCAACTGCTCCACTTCAAGATCTAGGCTAGCTGCTAAGCTCAAAATAGTTCGAATAGAAGTCATTTTGACAACAGGTGAGAAAATTTCGTCAAAATCAATACCTTTCTTCTGTTCGAAGCCTTTAACCACCAATCGAGCTTTGTATCTGACCAGCTTACCATTTCCATCTTTCTCGAGTTTAAAGACCCATTTGCATTTGAGTGGTCTTTTACCCTTTGGAAGATCAACTAGCTTGTACGTGCCATTTTTCTGTAGAGATTTCATCTCTTCTTGCATAGCTTTCATCCACTGATTCTTTTCTGGATGGGACAACACCTCCTTAAGACTTTCTGGCTCTCCTCATCACTGATGAGGACATACTCCGTGGAAGGGTACCTGCATGACTCTACCCTTGGCCTCTCTGATCTCCTCAGAGGTTGAGGTTGTTCTTCTTCCTGAGTTGGGTGCTCCACTTCCTCGATACCTTCATCAAGTTGCTCCCCCTGCTCAATAACTTTACCAGGTTGCTCCCCCTGCTCGGCAACCTCGTCGGTCGTACTATCTGCACTTGTGGAATTGTTAGAAGTAGAAGGAATAGTAACAAGGTTAGGAATTATACCATTCTTCGCCTTTTCTGACATATCAGGAGCAGTTCCAACTTCACTTTCTAGGAAGACTACATCTCTGCTTCTGATGACCTTTTTCTTTATAGGATCCCACAATCTGTACCCGAACTCTTTATCTCCATATCCAATAAATATGCAGGGAACAGATTTATCATCCAGCTTTGTTCTCTGCACTTTTGTTACATGTGCAAAAGCTCTACAACCGAACACCTTCAGATGCGAGTAGGACACCTACTTGTTGGTCCAAACTCTCTCTGGGATGTCAAACGCCAACGGAACTGATGGACTCCTATTGATCAGGTAACAGGCTGTCTGAACTGCTTCACCCCAGAATGACTTAGGCAGTTTAGCCATTCTGAGCATGCTTCTCACCTTCTCCACAATGGTGCGGTTCATCCTCTCGGCTATGCCATTGTGCTGTGGGGTTCCAGGAACTGTCTTTTCATGTCTGATCCCATGACTTGAACAATACTCTTCAAATTCCCTTGAAGTGTACTCACCTCCATTGTCACTTCGGAGACGTTTTAGCTTTCGACCAGTCTCCCTTTCTACTAGAGCATGAAACTTCTGGAAAACTTGAAACACCTGATCTTTGGTTTTCAAAATATAAACCCATAATTTTCGTGAAGCATCATCAATAAAAGTAACAAAATATTTGTTACCGCCCATTGATTCAATTTCCATTGGGCCACAAACATCAGAATATACTAAATCAAGTATATTCAATTTTCTTTCAGACGATGTCTGAAATGAGACTCTATGTTGCTTACCAAATAAACAGTAGTCACAGGGTTTTATTGTTGTACCTTTGGCATAAGAAATAAGTGATTTCTTGGCAAGAATCTGCAATCCCTTCTCGCTCATATGACCCATTCTTTTGTGCCACAAATCTGCAGAAATCCCATCTTGTGCCGCGTTCAATTCACCTTGGCATATTTCTGCATTTGTCTTGTACAACGTGCCATGAGCAACTCCCTTTGCAATCACCAATGATCCCTTAGTGAGTCTCCACTTTTGATTTGCAAAATAATTCTCGTATCCATCTCGGTCTAAAGCAATTCCCGAGATCAAGTTCATCCGCAAATCAGGTACATGCCGCACATCCTTTAGAACCAATGTGCATCCGACATTTGTCTTGATACAAATGTCACCAATCCCCGCAATCTTTGAGTAACTTGTGTTACCCATTCTCACTGTGCCGAAATTACCTGCTACATATCTGCAAAAAAGATCTCTTACCGGTGTGGCATGGTAAGATGTCGTTGTGTCAACCACCCAATCCGACTCTGGACCTGACAGGTGCATGCATTCCTCTTCCTCATTTATAAAGAGGACAACATTATCATTGTTTTGCACCATGGCGGCTGTGTTGTCGTCATTCTTCTGGCCACTGGTTTCTCCTTTGCCCTTCCTTGGATTTGGGCAATCTCTTTTGAAGTGACCTGGTTGATCACAGTTGTAGCAATTTCTGGCTCTTGATTTGGATCGGTTCTTTGACTTCCCACGAGCTCCGGATCTACCATAGTTGTTCGAACTCCTTAGATAACTCCTACTTCTACCTTCTGTGATGAAGCTTGTCCTTGATTTTCAGGCTTCTTTCTCATCTTCTCATTGAGTAAAAGAGCCGATGTAACATCTTTCAACTCAATAGTAGTCTTACCGTGCAGGATGGTTGTTGCCAAATTATCGTACGAAGATGGCAACGAGTTCAATAGCAAGATGGCTTTATCTTCTTCCTCGATTTTCACTCCGAGGTTGGCAAGCTGTGTGATTAGTCCGTTAAACACATTTAAATGTGACAAAAAATTCATACCTTCACCCATGTGTAGTGCGTATAACTGCTTCTTCAAGTACAATTTATTTGTCAGCGTTTTGGACATGTATAAGCTTTCCAACCTTGTCCAAATTCCACGCGCAGTGTCTTCATCAATGATGTTATTTACCACATCATCTGATAAGTGCAACCTGATTGCACTAGCAGCTCTTTTATCCAAGTCAGCCCAATCCTCAGCTTTCATTGTATCAGGCTTTTTAGCATCAGCATCTAGTACCTTGTGTAATCCTTGTTGGATAAGCAGACCCCTCATCCTTCTTTGTCATGTTGAGAAACTATTATCTCCGTTGAATTTTTCTACCTCGTACTTTACTCCGGATATTTTTATTTTTTACCGAGTATAGTATAACCGACAGTAAATAGTATTTCAGTGAACGAGCAAAACCTGTGCTCTGATACCAGTTGTTGGGAATAAACCCCCAAAGAAATAATATTCACGGTAATAAAAGCGGAATAATAATGTAGCACCGAGATACGATAATTAACAAAAATAAAAGAGTAACAATGACACCAAGATTTTTACGTGGAAAACCCTTTTGAATAAGGAAAAAAAACACAGCCCCAAGAGGAGAAACTGATATCAATATAATAAGGAATTTTACACTTTGTAGTTCCGAGTAAAATCCTCCAAAGACCACTACAACACTCAAAAGAAATAACCCTCTTTTATATTCCCACCTCACTACAATATCGCTCACTCTCTATTTTTCTCACAGACTATTTTCTCATACCCTGTCTGTGAAACCTCACTGTTTCTTTCTCTCTTTGTTGGTGTGTAGAAATGAGAGTTGAAGCTCTCCTTTTATAGCCAAAGTTTCACTCTCTAAAGCCTACAATATTTGACAATTTACACACACTTTTCACAATTCAACAAAGTTGGCTACCAAACCAAAGAAATTCAACAAGGTTGGCTACCTAACCAAACCAAGTCAACAAGGTTGGCTATCAAACCAAAGAAACTTTTATTAGGCGCATGCCTAATACTTCTTCAATGAGATATACATCATCACTATGTTCAAACTTGATACTAAATTTTAAGTAATAATAACAACAAGTAGGGATGTACATGGACCGGGTTGGTTCGATTTTTACCAAAACCAAACCATACCAACTATATCGGTTTGGATTGGTTTGGTTTTGTTGGATTTTTCGGGCTTTCGAATTTTTTTATTACATGAATATTATTTCAATTTACTTTGTTAAAATTATAGATAAAGCTTTGATAAGTGAATATATGTTTAGTAAATATGAAAAAAATTGACAAACATATGATCTATTAAAATATTCTAATGAGAGAATTTTTTTAGTAACACATGATAGTTATTTTCTTAGTCTTCTAACAATAATTTTTTGTTAATTTACACTTTCTGGGTTAATACATGAGAGGATCCCAAATATTTCTACATTTTCTAAAAAAAATTACTATAAACTCTTAAAATATAAATAAAATTTATATATTTATATGTCGGTTTGGTTCGGATTTTTTCACTCAATACCAAACCAAGTCAAACCAAACCTAGTCGAGTTTTTTAATCGGTTTGGTTTGGTTTTTCGGTTTGGTGCGATTTTCTGGTTCGGTTTGAATATCCCTAACAACAAGAGTTGGCTATAGCAATTAGCTAAATGTCACTATCCTGCTGGTTATTTTACATGCATTTTCCTGTCAATATCTAAATATGATATTCATGGTGCAATTAGATATTTGTCAATTAAATGTAAATATTTTGCAAGTTTAATATTAAAATGCACCAGAGTAAAACACACACATGTCTATTTAGGCAGAACAGTAAAATTTTGGCATTATAATTTAGGAATTAAATGCATAAAGGTTACTACTATTTATCAAGAATATATCTAGCTACCAGCTACCCTCTTAAAATATAAATTCCAAAAAAAAAAAAAAGGAAATCTCGGCCATATCCAAAGCAAAGATAACAAAATCTTCACAAGAAGGAATCTAAAATAAATATATTCGTGATATTCCTTGACTCTTTTCAATGTGACATTTGACTCTGAAAAGAATCCATCAAGTGATACTTGCAAGGAAGCTAATTTTTTTTATTAAAGGATGTTAAATTAAAAAAAAAATAAACACATACAAAAATTAAGGGGATTAAACATATAATATATATATACATAAAATTATGTAACCGTACATTGTATTTTTCCGCAAAAGGTGCAATTAACATCTCTTTGCGTAAAGTGGCTCCGACAGTGCTTGCAAGTTATATGCATCAAAGCGATGCGTATCGAACATAAATTTTAATCATTTATCATTGGCTAATTAATAAGCATTTTATTTCAATTTACAAATACTTATCCATGATTAATTACCATAGTTGGTGCATGCAGTTTTTTCCCCTTTACTATGCTAGCTTAACAAAAGTTAGAATATAACTCTATGCCACTAAATTGAGTGCCTCGATTTATCTCATTATAGCTGTATCCTGGTTGCAAATGTCAATTAAACTAACACATGATTGTTATTCAAATAGAGTTAATATGGAGTAGGAAAAGTTCAATATTCGAATTTATAGCACCGCTGTTCGAATTATGGCGTATTAGCCATTGGGTTGTCTCTTGTAGATTAAAGAATTAACTTAAATTCAATTTCGCTTTTTAATGTTAGTAACTCAAAAGTAAAATATTATCATAGATTTCAATGTTTGATGATTAACAAAGATTTTAAATTTACAGGTTTGATTTAAACTTTCCATTTTTTTTTTTACAATATATCATTGATGATCAATATATTAATAAAAATGAGAAATTTAATTCACTAAATAAGAAAATACAAAGGGGGTTTTCTCTCAGCGCATTTTTAGCAAGGATAGCTAATGTGCGCGGATGATGACTCGCCGGAAAACAAATCGGAAACCTAATTCGCAGCAAATACAGACGGAGGAAAGTAATGAGGAAACTTCGACTCGAATAGTTACGCCTGAATCAGGAGTTACACAACAATTAGCTTCAGTTCAATTTCTACAATGGATGCCAGGTATAGAGAGTGCACCGACAATCATGCAAGCCCCACCGCCGAAGGAAATTGAAACTACAAAGTTGAATGAGAATACTATGGCAGCAGCAGCAAGGAAACTAATCTATTCTACTGGACCTGAAGAGGAGAAGAGAACTATGGCAGATGTGGTCAAAAGCAATAGAACAGTACAATAAGGAATGCAACTCAAATTCTATCCACCTGAGGTGAGGGATGGAGTTAAAGTTGTGAAGCTGAATCAGGAAGAAATGACACAACAATGCAAAAAAGGGAGTTAGCACTCATAGGGTACATTATGGGAGGAAATCCTACTTTCAAAGAGATGCTAAAATTTGCTTATGTGGTGCGGAACTCAGTTACTACTCCAACTCCAACGGTATTACTATATGATGATGTCTATTTTATTTTTAGATTTGAATCAATTGAGGACAAAATGCAGATTATGGCAAAAAGACCGTATACTTTCAACAATAGACAAATGGTACTGAAGAATTGGGAACCTGACTTTGAGCTCGATAAGGAGCCTATGCGTGTGATGCCACTGTGGGTCACCTTGCAAGGATTACCTATGCAATGCTAGGCAGAGGAGAACCTGGGCAGAATTGTAAGTTATTTGGGAAAACCTATATGGACTGACAAACTAACAACATAATGTGAAAGAGTATCATATGCTCGTGTGTTGGTAGAAATAGATATAACACAACCATTACCAGATGATCTGAAATTAGAACTTTCTGATGGTAAAATTAGGGTACAAACAGTGGAGTATGAATGGATACCAAAATTCTGGCAAGAGTACAACCAATTTGGGCATCCTAATGGAGAATGTAAGCTAGAAAATAGACAGGAAGACCAATGAAGATGAAGAAGGATAAAAGGCAGAAATGGGTGAGGAAAACTAAGATAGATACAAATGTAGAGAATGAAAGAACTGTTGCTGAGGAAAGAACACATGAAAAAGAGAATATACAAGAGGAGGTATATGAGATTTAAATTCAGATTGGAGGAAGAGGCAAACAGGCTATGGTCTACCATGGTAGATCAAATACCAAAGGCCAACCAACAATTGATTAATGGAGAGATGACAAGGAGGAATAAATATGCAACACTTAGAATTCAGGAAAGTGAGCCACCTGATAGGCATGGGGGCAATGAGCATATACATGGGATTACCAAAGGTCCTACTTCAACTACCATCCTACCAATATGATCTTCAGTACATGGAACATTAGATGACTAAACAAGTCCTTTAAGTAGAGGGAGTTTAAAAACTTCCTTGTAGAGAATAAAATTGATTTGATAGGATGTTTAGAGGGAAACAAAGGAGAGCAAGAGATATACAGAAGAAGATTGGTAGAGATTGGAAAGTCATTGATAACTATTCAGAGACTCCTAATGGTAGAATTTGGTTGTGCTGGAAAGGGTAAGGAGTAAACTTAGTTGTACTGCAGCTATCATCACAGCTGATCCATTGCCATAAACAAGATAGAAACTCTGAGTTTCAGAGTGACTTAACTATTGTGTATGGCATACATATTGTAGCTGATAGAAGAGCTCTATGGGATCAATTAAGGGACATCAATGTAGTAAACAATGGCCCTTGGTTGATTATAGGGGATTTTAATAGTATCCTATCAGTGGAGGATAGAATTAATGGGGTACCTGTTCACCAAAATGAAGTGGTTGATTTCAAACAATGCATTTCTGATATTGGAGTAGGTTTGATAAACAAAAAAGGGATGCAGTTTTCATGGAGTAATAAGAGAGGGGCTGAAGATAGGATATACAGTCATATAGACTGGGAGTTTGGTAATACAGAATGGTTTTGGCTGTATGCAGGTATTGAAGCAATATACTTAGTGCCTAGATGTTCTGACCACACACCTATCCTATTGAACACTGAAGTTCACAGAATGAAGGTGAGGAAACCTTATAGATTACTGAATGTAATGTTACAACAGGAAGAGTATAAGGCAGCAGTGGAAAATATATGGAGGCAAGGCATACAAGGGCACAATATGTATGCCATCTGTAGGAAACTTAAACTACTGGAGATTCATACTAGAGGAATACAAAGATAATACTCTTCAGTGTAGGAAAAACTCAAACAGATGAAATAGGATCTTAACGGCATACAACAGAGACTTAATGATGACCACTTAAATCCACAACTAATAGAGCAAGAAAAGAAACTTTTGATTCTAATGGAGAAATGGGATGCAGTATATGAGAAGGTATTAAGACAGAAGTCAAGGGCTATATAGATCAAGCATGGAGACTCTAATACTAAATATTTCCATGCTCAACTGAAGGCCAGACATGCAAGAAATAGAGTCACATCTATTTGTACAGAACAAAATGAGAGATTGAATGATCCCCTGCAGATTCAGCAGGAGCTTATACAATTTTTCTAGAAGCTACTAGGAGAGGCTGCCTCAGTGATGCCTGGAATTGATATTAACATAGTCAGAGATGGACCTTGTCTATCAATGGCACATCAACAACAAATGATAAGGAATGTAACAGAAGAGCAGATTACAAGGGGAAAGAATTACCAAATGATAAAGCTCCAGGAATAGATGGATATCCAGCTGAATTTTTCAAAGAAAACTGGGAAGTAATTGGTGAAGATGTTATACAGGCAGTAATGCAATTCTTTGAAATAGTGAAGCTACTTAGAGAGATCAACTGCACCATTGTCACAATCATACTTAAGATGACAAATCCAAACTATGTAAAGGAATTCAGACCTATTGCATGCTGTTATACAATGTACAAGACTATTGCCAAGCTGCTTACTACTAGGCTGAAGTTGGTAGTGGATTATCTAGTGGGTCCTTCACAATCAGCATTTATAGAAGAAAGAAACATCTTGGACAATGTAATTCTAGCTCATGAACTGATCAAAGGGTACAATCAGAAAACAGTTTCACCAAGATGTACAATTAAGGTGGATATTATAAAGGCATATGACTTATTGGACTAGAATTTTCTAAGGGCTCTTATACTGGAATTTGGTATCCCTGGTAAAATAGTCAAACTCATTATGGAGTGTGTAATCATAGTTTCTTACTCCCTACTAATCAATAGAGGATTAACACCAAAATTTCATGCAAAAAAAGGATTAGGACAAGGTGACCCAATGTCACCTTATCTTTTTGTTTTGGTGACAGAGTACTTGAACAGATCTTTGAAGCAGCTGAAATCAAATTCAGATTTTAACTACCACCCTAAATGTGCAAAATTGGGAATAGTTCACATCTATTTTGCTGACAACTTATTAATGTGTTGTAGAGCTGATAAGGTGTCTATTGAACTTATGATGAAACAATTTCAAAAATTCTCCATAGCTTCAGGCTTATAGGCTAATATGGAAAAGAGCTCATTCTATGTGGCAGGAATATCTAATCAACATAAGCAAGAAATATCGGAGAAGTTGCAGTTCAACATTGGAGAAATACCATTCAAGTACCCAGGTGTCCCTTTGTCCTCAAAGAAACTCACCATTAGTCAATGTATGCCATTGGTGGATAGAATTGCAGGAAGGGTCAGATGCTGGACAACCAGATTTTTATCATATGCAGGGAGAGTCCAACTAATCAAAAGTGTGTTGTTTGAAATGCAGACATATTAGGCACAAGTCTTCATGATTCCAAAAAAAGTACATGATCTGGTTACAGGGATATGCAGGAACTTTCTATGGCATGGAAGCAATGAAAGAAAGAAAGCCCCTATAGCATGGGATACAATTTGCAAGCCAAGAGCAGCAGGAGGACTTAATATTATAAAGTTCTCTCTATGGAATAGAGCAACAATAGGGAAACTGCTATGGGCAATTGCACAGAAGAAAGACAAGTTATGGGTAATGTGGATACATAATCACTATATAAAGAAGAAGGAGATTGAAAACATGGAGACTCCTAAATAGGCTAGCTGGGTGGTAAGAAAAATATTTGAAGCCAAAAAATGGCTAACCATTGGAATACACGAGCTGAAACTATATGTTGTACAGGGGAAGTATACCATCAACAAAGCTTATCATTCCTTCATACCACGATATCCAAAAGTTACTTGGAAGACACTGTACTTGACACAAGATATGATCCCTAGAAATTAATTCATTTTGTGGATGGAAATGCATCTGAGACTAGCAACTGTTGATAGAATGATCAGATGGGGAATACCAGTACCTGCAGAATGTGTTCTGTGTATGACGCATGAAGAGGAAATCATGATCACTTGTTCTTTGAATGCTCATATTCAAAGTCCATATGGAAGCAGCTTTTGAGCCTGTTTGGAATGGATCGACAAGTAGGTAGTTGGCAGGAAGAGATTGAATGGATGGCTACAAAAATAAAGAGCAAGAATATAAAATGGAAGATTCTGGGAAATGTTTTTGTAGCAACAGTATATCACAGATGGATAGAAAGGAACCTACGAAGGTTTCAATAGACAAGGAAAGAAAGTAGGGATAAAGTTAGAGAAATTGTATTGCATTTGCACACTAAAGGAGATAGCTACTGTAAATGGAGAGGTGTCTTAGATAGGATAAATAGATATCCATGTTAGTATAGAGTTTAAGTTCCAGATGTGGAACTTAAGTGACAAAAAGATAGGCTATTTTTATAAGATCCGTCTCTAGATTCCAATGAGCGGGTGGATGTACATATTTATACTTGGTTAAATAAAAGTTTCAATTTAACCCAAAAAAAAAATGGGAAATTTGATCTAATATTTCCCCCCTACAATTATCACCAAAATTATCACTAACAATATTTTAAAAAGCGTTTTCTGGACGAGCCTAAAAGCAAGGCATACCAGAAACTCACCGAGCCGCATTGGCCGGGCGTAAATGTCGTAGGACTTAAGCCTTGGGGGCGCTCGTCTAGGCTTTAAGCCCCGAGAATTTTCCAAATTTGAACCAAAATTGCTTGATAAATCTTTTTAAAAAATTAATAATAATTAAACATCCAAAAGTTAACTCCTAGTAAATAAACTAAAAAATTCAAAAGCCAAACATTTTTTCTAATCCTTACTCTGCTTTCACACGTGCATTTCCTTCTTTATGCTTTATTTTCTTAAGTTTTTTAATTTTATTTATTAATTTCAAGTTAGTTTTTGAATTTAGAGTTTCGTGTCCCTCTAGTTAAGATATTATTTTGATGACATTGTAATGTATCTTTATGTCTTTTATTTTTTCAAGTAAATAAAAAAAATTGTACAGTTCATACACATGCTAGCATGTTCATACGCATGAGACTTAAGGGTAAGTTCTATTAGGTAATGGTTAGACCGATTATGTTGTATGAGACAGAGTGTTGGCTAGTCAAAATTTTTCATGTCTAGCAAATGAAAGTAGCTGAAATAAGGATGTTGAGATGGATGTGTGGGCATACTAGGTTGGATAAAATTATGAATAAAGTTATTCGGGACAAGGTGGGAGTGGCCCATGTGAAGGAAAAGACGCGTGAAGTGAGGCGGAGATGGTTCGAACATGTTAAGAGGAGAGAGCAGATGCAAAAGTCAGGAGGTGTGAGAGGTTGGCCTTGCAGAGTAAGGGGAGGGCTAGAGGTAGGCTAAAGAACTCTTGGGGAGAGGTGATCAGGCGGGACATGCCGCAACTTGAGCTAACCGAGGACATGACCCTAGATAAAAGGGTGTGGAGATTGAATATTAGGGTAGAAGGTTAGTAGGTAGTCGTGTGTTTTCCTTTGTCTTCTCTAGTTTGATTGTATTAGTATTAATATGGTACCCTTTTATCCCTAGTTTGCTATTGTCGCATTTCTTGTTCTGTTATTACTTACTATCGGTACTTCCGTAGTTTGCTAGCAGTACTTCATATTCTCGTTTGCTATGATTTAGTTTTCTAAATATATTGTCTTGCTGTTACTTGTTATTAGTAACTCTTTCATATTCTCTGTTGCTATCTTCAAATTAGTTTTCTAATTATATTGTTTTGTTATTACTTGCTATCAGGGCTTCTTTCACCTTCTTTAGCCGAGGGTCTATAGGAAACAGTCTCTATGCCCTTCCAGGGTAGGGGTAAGGCTGCGTACATCCTACCCTCTCCAGATCACACTTGTAGAATTACACTGGGTGGTTGTTGTTGTTCCTATTAATTTTTATAATTTTCTTGATTTTTCTATAATTTTAATATGTTTTTCATATTTATATAATAACTGCATTAATTTATATAGGCGTAATTGCTTACTTGCCACTTAAACTTGTAGCGCTTTTAAAAGCCGATACATGAACGTTAGACTTTCCCATTTGAACACTCGAACTCATAATTCCCTTAACTAATAAATAGATTTGACCGTTGACCATGCTCATGTGGCATCAGTTAGTCCTAATCAGTGTGCTGCGTGAGGAACACAAGGCACGAGAGCGTGAAAGCCCTCTTACTAATGCTCAACAGTCCAAAATGAGTTGTATATGCATAAGAAAAGGAAAAAGGAGTTGTTGGCATGTTCCACAATTGCTAGTGAAGTTGGAATACCTCAATGAAGGTGTTCATGCGAAACAGAGAGAAGCCATAGCGAAAGAAAAATAAAATGGAATTGGCAAAGGACACAAGGCTTTGGAATATAGGGATCTTCGATTGGGAAGTGAAGGTTTTGAAAATGAACTCGCGTCCATCTCAAATGCCAAATAAGGAATCAGATTCAGAAGTTCGGACAGACAGATTTGGATATTTAGTGTAATTCAAAGCGTGGTAGTTCATGGGGTGAAGAATGGAGGCACTGGCCTTGAATGTCTCGTCGGAAATAGTCATTGTTGCCATGCACCCTCCGACAGCATCGTGCCGCTCGAAGATTCTGATTGTGCCGATTTCGGAGTTTGAATAGCTCTGCAGGAAGTGCGCCACGAAAGAGCCGCCGATTTCGCTGCCGATAATGCAAACAGTCGGAGATGATTTCGTGGAGATGAGCTTATAAAATAAGCTCAAAAATATTTTTAGTGAACTTTGACTAATTAATGGAACAAAATGCCTAATCATCATATGTGTAACAAATTCATTGGATAACTGGACGGACACGTCAGTATATGTGTAATAAACGCGCGTAGGCTCAATGGTCAGATGTGTTTATTAGTTAAGGAAATCATGAATTCGAGTGTTCAAATGGGAAAGTTTAAAGTTTATGTATCGGCTTTTAAAAGTCCTACAAGTTTAAGTGACCAGAAAGCCATTACGCCATTTATATACCTATGGGTAGGGGTGTACATGGACCGGGTTAGTTCGATTTTTATCAAAACCAAACCAAACCAACTATATCGGTTTGGATTTGTTCGGTTTTGTCGGATTTTTTGGATCTTCGGGTTTTTTGTTACTTACATATTATTTCAATCTTACTTTGTTAAATATTTGATACGTATACATCTATTTAGTAAAAATATAAAAAGTTTGACAAATATATTATCAATTACAATATTCTTATGCGAGAATTCCATTAGTTAACACATAATAATTATTTTTTTAGTTGTCTGACAATAATTTTTCGTTGATATACACTTTCAGGCTATCCGAATTTAGTAATTAAACATAAAAATCAATATGATACCTAAATATTAATAACCACTTCACATTCGAAAAAGATATAAGAATTTAATACATCTTAACATATGATATGAATATGTAAGAACAAAGA
>MU678105.1:74665-102697 GCA_026770625.1 Nicotiana glauca
AAACTTCAGCTCTAGAGCTGAAGTTTTCCGGTTACAAAGACAAAAACTTCAGCTCTAGAGCTGAAGTTTCCCAGTTACTAAACAAAAGCTTATAAAATAAAACTTCAGCTCTAGAGCTGAAGTTCGCGAGTTACAAAACAAAAACTTCAGCTCTAGAGCTGAACTTCAGGCCCGGCTACTACAATGCTGAAGTTTTGTGTGATTGTCTTTGCTACTTCAGCCCCGTATGCTGAAGTTATGCGAAAAAGCGGGTGCGCTTGCAATTTTTTTGCAAAGCGGGCATAAGTTAAAATGTGGCACAAAAAACGGGTATAGATGCAATTGCAGGGGAGTGGATCTTTTGACCAAACTATATTTAATTGATTCTCTTATAATAACCATTAATTAATTATTGCCAAGTTTCAAGAGTGTCTTATGATTTCAGCAAACGGGACCCCTAATAATCATGCTTAACAAATCTAACTTATTTTAAGTTGACAAGTGCCAGAAAGTGTACAAAATTGTTCAATAATTAACCAATTATTCTAATGTATAAAGGTAGGTCAGTAGACAATAATTGTTAGAATTTGCTTTGCTTCATGTTTGGGTATGTGAAGAGAGCCGTCGTTTTTGCTTCCTTCAATAATTAATCATTTTGAACAAAATAGAAGTTTGACGGTGAGTTGCGTAACTCAAGTAAATGTATCTCTTTTGTAAACTACTATATTTTCATATCAATGTTCATCGCCGACGATAACAATAGCAATAACAACAAAAAATTCACTATAGTCCCACAAGTGAGATCCGGAGAGGGCAGAGTGTACACAAACCTTACCTCTGCCTTTAAAAAAGGCAGATGAGCTATTTTCGGTAGACTCTCGGTTGAAGAAGAAAAAAAGAAAGAGGCAATAACAAGCAAATCAGTCTGACAACCGGAGCGAAAATACCAATCTAACACTAAGTAATGTAATCAGAAAATCGAAATAAGGCAGCAATAAGTAATAGCAGCAATCTCAGGATAAAACACGGACACTAAGAGATGTATCAATTCAAAGCTAATGTGACAAATAAGGACAACACTCAGGCTACCTTACTCTCTACCTTTATTCTCAACCTCTATACCTTCCTATCCATAGTTATGTCCTCAGTGAGCCTCCATAAAGGTGGAATTTGTAATTTTGAAAACAGACAATTTACCTAAATATTCTTTATGTATATTTTAAACTTTTATTCCGGGCTTTTTTTCTACTTGGCCCACTTATTCAATGGTGATTTATGACCATCTATGTTGTATGCCAAGGAAGACTACCACTTGTAGTAATTTCTTAAAATTCTTATAATATGATATGGGAATGATGGCCGGTTCAATAATTTAGCATGTAAAATGTGCACGGCAATAGAAGAGAGACGTATTTAAAACCTTATAGTGGTTGCATTTTTTAATTTTTTTTCCCCTTAATTATATGATGATCAGTTTCATTAATAATCATGTATATATAATGTGCACAACATGATAAGAGACGTTTAATATATGAGCTTAAAAGTAAATGTATACTTTACCAAAATTTTCGACAATAAATATGGAGAGTTCAAGTTATTACACCTGTTATGAAAGATAGAAACCGCCTATGAGAAGCGAAAGGCAAAAACTTGATACATTCAAAATTAAGAAAGAAGATATAATATCGTAAAATTCCTATTTTACGTTTTTACTATTTCCACTCCCTCCCAAAAAGAAAAAAAAAAGAAAAAGAAAAAATGTATTCAAAGAAACGAAGCTATTAGCAAAATATTGGGATGTCCTCTTATAATTCAAAACACTTTCCCTTAGTTTTCTTTTGGTATCCCACTAGGTATAAAGTATTTATATTTCGAGCCGGATTCAGAATTTAGATTATGTGAGTTCAATTTGTAAGTTTCTTAGTATTAGACTTATTGTATTTTTAAAGTTATGGATTCAGACCTATCATTTATTGCAATTTTTACACATAAATTTATGCTCCGCGATAAAAGTTATGGGTTCAGATGAACCCGGCGGGCATACTCTACATCTGCCTCTGCTTATATTTAGCTCTAATTAATTTGGATTCATGACGCGTAAAACCTTTTAAAAGAAAAAACATACTCTTTACTAGGATCTTTTGTATTCCCAAAATTTAAACTCGAGATATCTATATAAAGGGATTTTCACATAAATAGCTGTTCATATTTAATGTTTATTTTTTCTAGCCATATACATAATTTATATATTGATTATACACAATTATACATCTAAAGCTTTTTCGTAGTTAGGGACCAATTTTTGAAATTATGGAATCCAACAACTCCTCACTATTGGGTCTCCATTGCAGATATGACTTATTCGTGCATACTATTTGACCCAGTACTTTTCAACCTTTAACATTCATGTCAGAATACCATGAGCAGAATTCTAAGCAAGCTTATATCTCAACTGGCTATTTTTAATTTAAGCAGTTGGGTGGACTATTATTTGGGTTAATTTTTTTTAAAGAAAAAGGAGAGAGAGAACTGTCCAGGTCAAAAGTTAGAATAACTAAATTCGTTATTTTTACTTCCAACAGATATTACAGGCTACAAGCCTACAACAAATAATAGTTAATGCCTTAGGGAAATAACAGGAGAAATTAAAAAATAGTCAGATTTACAAGTGGTCATTTAAAAATAGCCACAGTTTCAAAAGTAATTGAATTTAGCCACTTTTCGTAAAGATAAATCTGAACGAAAATACTGTTAAAATCCGAAAAATACTCCAATATATTATATTGGAGTTCCAGCATAACTATACTAGAACTCCAGCATATTATAATGGAGTTCCAGCATAATATACCGGTCTAGCATAATATACTGAAAGTTCATACACACGTGCTCCAATCTCCAGTATATTATGCTGGAACTTTTCGCGTGTTATCGTTCCGGCATAATATGATGGAAGATGATACAGGTGCACCGATCTCCAATATGTTATGCTGGACCGGTCCCTGTTACAGCAAAATATTGGCTATTTTTTAATTACTTTGCAAACGCTGGCTATTTTTAAAGACCAGTTCGAAAACTGGCTAGCCCGTGCTATTTTTACGGAAATAACAAGAAGTTTACAAACAAGAATGTTTTCTTTATGTGAGCATCAATGATTTTAGAATCTTCCAAAAAATTACAATATTCCCCTTTGTCCCAAATTTTGGCCCCTTTTGACAATTCGAGAGGACCAAGAAGTGGTCATGGTGTCATGGATTATGGTCCGCATTCAATGTTATACTTGTTTCAGTATGGTTCATGGATTATGGTCAGCATTCAAAACGAAAAAGCCCGAAAGCTCGGAGTTCTTCCAACAAGGTAAGCTATAGCGTATGCCTCAATCTTGAATCAGTTAACATCATCAACTATATGAATCCTCCGTATCCACTCTGCTTATGTTCTCATATTAATTCTTTGTATTCATAACTAATTAGGATTTTATAAGTTAATTATTACACTTGGAAAGATAACAAACTCTCTGGACAACACCTGACCTACTATATTTACAAGATAGGAATTGGATCTCCAAGAACAGCATGTCAATCATCATGACAAGGCCTAGAAACCAGCATCTTAAAGCCTCCGTAGAGGAAAAAATAACAGCACGGGAAGCTATAAAAATCGAAACATTTTCCTACCCATTATATATTCCAATTATAAAAGCAACATTTAAAAAATGTCACCTTAATCCAACATGATAAACATGTCAGTAGTTATTGACAAGACAACCATCCTCTCCTAACAATGTAACCAAAGGCCGGCATATGTTAATATCTGTGTAACATGGTGCAATTGAATGCACAAAAACAATGATCTTGTAGTTCATTCGTTTGAACTGTATGTACGCTGAACATGCCGCATTAAAAGACCTCTCTGCGAAACTAGTTCTCCTGCATTTCTTCAATAATTAGAAAGAATGAGAGCTCCTGCAGCAGCTTAATCTGAAACTCTAAGGAACTGAGAGAAGCTTGGATATTTGGGCTCCCACCCTATATCAGCACGAGTTTTTGAATTGTTTAACTTCTTCCCTAAAGGGCCACTAGTTCCTGAAAGAAAGAACAAATGACTGTTGTAGCTTGACATAATTTAGCAGGTGGCTAAAGGATTTCAAAAAGAGTCAGTTACCAGTGAAACCCTCAAACTTCTTCTCAAACTTCCCACTTTTATTGACCAAGTCCATTACTTCCTGTCTGATATGGACACAAGGTAATTATACAACAGTTCAAGGCAACATGGGTCAGAGTGTTTCGGCTTTCGATCCACAAACATTAATAATTATGTAGATTGGATGACCTGGATAAGGGGTGGTTGTCACAACCCAAAAAGATACGACCACGCGGTCTCTTCTTCAAGATGGTCACTGACAAGGAAGCAGCATCCTGTAAGAATAGAAAAGCCAAAAAATCACTGACAAAACTGTAGACATTAAGAACAAAGTGCAGCCTCTAAACTAAGCATGATGCAAAACATGGATTCCTACTCACCTCATAATGGATAAGATTGAGGATGTGATCAGGGCGAATATCCACGGTTCCTTTATGTAACCAATATGTATGTGCACCTCTGTCTTCCTTGTATTAGTGGTTAAGGTAAATACAAAATAAAGATCTAAAGACTGCACAAAAAGAACCCTAGCTCTTTGAAATCCATATCCAAGGATATATAAAGGCCAGCCAATCTAACAACACAACCGCCAAACTCCAGCACTACTTCCTCTGACTTGAGAAGAATATCAGTCCTTGGGCTCCTCCCAATTGGGACTACGGGACCATCCTACACATTTGACAACGAAAAAGGTTTAACGAAAGCTCAGACCTCCTCAGAGAAATACATGATTAATTATATTAAGAATGAAACTTCATTATGTTACATTAGTTAAATTTCAGTAGCTTCCTTCAGGAAATACAGTTCTCAAAGCCTGTGTCTTTAATCGACATGCCTAGAAATCGCCCTTCAAGAGGAATCAATCAGAATAAAAAACTGTTACCAGCAATACAATGCTTTATTTAAGATTTTTTTTTTGACGAAATAAGTTGTTTCGTTAGCAAAAAGCATCAAGGAGATGCAAAATTAAAAAAAGTATTGAAATGCAGAAATAATAAGAACTGTAGATCCCTTTACAATGCCAATCTAAAACTTTATAATGTTTTGTGTAAGATATTACACCTCATCAACTGATCCATTATCAGAGCAATCATATGGTGCAGAGCTCGAGGTAAATAGGAAAGAACCTTCACCACTCCATTTTAACGCAGCCTCCCTGCTCATTTTGATGTGTGAAATAGAAATTAATTAAATCAAATTATAGTATCAGTATGACCAAACTTAGCACAGAAAATCTGAAAAAAATAATGCTGAAAAATAATAACAATGTTTGGACTCATCAAACCTGAATTTGCTGCTGACTAATTCTACCCAGATGAGCAGAGCTGAATCACAATACTGTTCTGACCAACCCATACACATGATTTTAAAAACATACACTACTACTTATGCAGCTGCCAGCTAGGTGAAGCATTTATGGCTAGTGACTAGCCCGGATATTTGCAGCAATCATAACAGCAGTACAAAAGGAGGATCTATCTCATAACAAAACAATAGTTTTACTAAAAACACAAAAGTATTTGCTTATTGCGGCACTACAGTTTAAAGGCATTTATGCTCTCTATAATGAGATAGTAACAGGAATTTCCCATCTTGATGTTGCTGTTCGTGAAAAACTGAGACACCACCGTGCCTAACGAGCCACAAAATATTTTAAACAAAATACCAAAGAATGCCACAACAGAAATGTGATAGCAGATAGCTATTGCATGAACTGTCAAGATTACCTAATATCACCGGGGTAGTCTTCAGTCCGGGATGGAGGAGCACAGAATATAACATATGGGAACTTAGATGTAAACTTGGTTTCTCTTGAAGATGGACTAATTCCCATTTTAATAAGTTCATCATGGTGATCAGTGGTCATTGTCTGCCCAAAAATTTGGCAGCTTGGGTGTTCCTGCCACATGAAAGGGTCCAAAACTCTTAGCAGTCTCAATTACGATGCACACTCCACTAAGCGTACAAGAAATCCACCAGTCTGTTACAGTTAATAAGGCAGAAACTCATAAAACTAATATCAGGTCAGAAAATGAACATGAAACATTTCCATAACTAACCAGATTTAACAGACAAGAAATAAACGTGCATGTAACTTTTCAATTAGGTTATGAGGTAGGGATGGTTTCTACTTCTCAAAGAAATCATATGGTTATTCAGTTCAGGATGTACCTCTCTCCATCTTTCAGCCACTAAACGCCCAAGAACTCCAGGTCCTACAATTAACAAGTCGTTTGCTCCAATGGCCCATCTAGAGGAAGCCTCCAATTCTTCACTTGGAGCATCTTTAGTAACCAATAAGTAAGACTAAACAATGAAACTAGATAATTGAAAATTATGAAGATGCATATCAAAAGAGTAAATACTTATGAGCTTGCATCCAAACATCAATTCAACACCTTCCCTCCATCCCATATAATATGACAGTTTTTGGTTAGGCACGTGCTTTAAGATGTACTTTAATGTTATATTCAGTGAAAGTGAACAAAAATATTGACCCAATGCTTGAAAAGTTAGCTTGATAAAGACAGCACGTATCAAAGTTCAACATATTGAATAGTTTAATGAGTTTTGAATTCTTTAAAGTTGTACAAGGAGCATAGAAATGGGATGGTGTCATACATTCTGGGACTATTAACTTGTGTGTCAACAAATTGGGATTAAGGGAGTTAATTCATGAGTTACTTGGATAGGGAAATTGGCATAATCAATTACAAGTATTTACAACAATTAATCACATTCACGTATCTGATAAGTGAATCTACAAATCTAAAGCATAATCCACCATATTTAGCATATAGTAGCGTGTGATCGTGCCTGTCTAAGAGAGCGCATGTGTGTGAGAGAGAATACCGATAGCCGAGGAAGCGTTAGCTCGGAATAAATTGGGCACCATTGGAAATGGTTGTGATGAAAGCTTGTGAAGAGTGAAATTAGGGCTTGAACTATATAGTGAGAGCTTCGTACAACTGTTGAAGAAATGGTGCTTTGGAGTTGCGAAGCGCCATGGGATTCCAAATCTAGGAGCTGCAGCAGTTACGGTAGCCATTGTTGATAATGGAAGAGAGAAAAATGATTCTTTCCAACTTCGAACTGAAGCGTTTCCACGGGCAAAAGTGGGTTAAGTCGCCAGTTTTACGCCCGCTTTTTAATATTTAACCGTCTTTTGAAATACTATGAGGTCGTCTCGCGTTCTAGACCCCGTGCCCCTAAATTAGGGCCGGGCATCTATGGAATAAATGGATAATTCGAACCGTTAATTATTTATTAGATTATCGATATCGGATTATTTGGTTAATAGTTCGGTAACGATTTAGATTTTTTTTACTATTAGGTTATCGGTTCGGGCCTCGGGTTACCAATTTTGTTAATGGGTTAACCGATAACCCAATAAGAATTAATAAAATTATGACTTTACCCTTAAGTATATACAAATGCTAGAGCTTCAGTTCATTCTCTCCTATTCTTTCTCAATCCTACTTTTCAGTTGCTTCATCTTCATTAATCTTCGTAGACCTTACTAGTTACTCCTAGCGCAAGTCTTTAGTATACTATATGTAAATTCTTCTCTTTTTTGCTTAACTCCAATAAATTGTCTTTTCTTTTTTGCTTAACTCTAGATAGAGTTATCTTATCGGTTAAATCGATAACCGAACCGATAATGATCAATAATCGATTAACTAATACCCGATAATCAATATCTTATCGGTTCGGTGATCGATTTATCAAAATATAAACCGATAACCGATATGCTAAACCGATAATATTCATAACCGAACTGAATCGACCGATGCCCACCCCTACCCTAAATAAGACTCCCCGTATGTGTTTACTGTTTTATGGCTTACGGTGATGGTTAGTTTGGATCTGGAAGGGTTTGGGTTAAAATCAGAACACTTGGTTCCTTAATGTTAGCTAAAAAGGGTTAAGTTTGACTTGAGTCAACATTTTGAGTAAACGATCTCGGAATGAGGATTTAACGATCCCAATATGATAATTTTGGACTTGGGTGTATGTTCGGATCGGGTTTTCGATGACCTAGGAGCGTTTCAACGCTTAATATTGATAGTTGGCACCTTGAAGGTTTTAAAGTTCTTTAAATTTGCTTTGGAGTAGGTTTTGATGTTATCGAGGTTTGTTTGAGACTCCCAGCCTGAGAATAGTTCCGTATGGTGATTTAAGACTTGCATGCAAAATTTGAAGTCATTCCGAGTAGTTTAAGTATGTTTCGGCGCATTCATAGTAAGTTGGAAGAATTTGAAGTTCATAAGTTGATTCTATTGGTTTTGGGTTGCAATTCTTAGTTTTAATGTTGTTTTCTCGCGTTCTGAGGGTGTGAGCGAGTCCGTTTTATGTTTACAAACTTGTTGGTATGCTTGGGCGAGGCCCGAGGGGCCTGGAGTGCCATTCGGGCGATGCACGGAAGTCGTTTGGACTTGGAAGGATTAGCTGAAGCATCATCTGGTGCAATCACACCTGTGAGGCAATGATCGCAGGTGCGAGTTCGGAGAAGCGAGCCAAAGATCACAGAAGCGGCCTAAGGCTGTCTAGCCCTAGACCGCAGATGCAGTGAAGCTTTTGCAGAAGCGGGGCCCATCCGCAGAAGCGGGATCGCAGATGCGTGATGTGTACACAGGTGCGATGGGTCAGTGGTCGAGCGTGTTCCGCAGAAGCGGACAGTTGATCGCTGAAGTGAATGTCCTCCCGCGTGTGCGGAAATACCTCTAGGCAGAAGGGTTGCATTTAAGTCAAGATTTAGGCTCATTTCTTCATTTCTCTCACTTGTTAGTCGAATATAGAGCTCTTGGAAGAGGGATTTTCACCTAGCACTTTGAGGTAAGTGATTTCTATACAATATGAGTTTAAAACATAGATTATGGGTAGATTTTAACATATAAAATTGTGAAAATGATGGGTTTAGTTTAAAAAAAAACTAGGTTTTGATATAAAAAATGGGATTTAACCACGAAAATAATTATGAAATTGGGTAAAATTATAAATTTGAGTTCGTGAGGTTATAAGTAATATTTGTCTTCAAAAATTTCCGGAACATGGGCTCGGAGGTGAATTTTAGAATCTTCCAATTAGGGTTTGGTAATTACTAATAGTTAAGTTATGAACTTTTGAACATGTATTGATTAAATTATATGACATTTGATTAGTTTCGGATTATTCTGCACCGAGTTGAGACTTTAGAACGAATTTGTGGGCTGGAGAGCGAGCTTTGAGACAAGGTAAGTCTCTTCCCTAACCTTGTAAGAGGAAATTTACCCCATAGTGATTTAAATTACTAGTTGCTTTTAATTGTGGGATCTACATACACACGAGGTGACAAGAGTCCGTGCGTAGCTACTAATTATGCTTATGTCCGGGTAATTTAGGACCCAAATCATGAAATACTTATAATATTTTCACCTTATTTGTTAATTAAAGTGTCTAAATTATATTGGAACTTGATAGAGGAATTGTAAAAGACCGACTTCCACTTACTTGAGTTTTGGCGGGATACTTGACCATTAATAGGAATCATACTTCTTTGTGTATTAGCTTTGTAACAGCATTACCAAATGTTTATAAAGTATCCTCCTTTATTGTGGAGCGGGCCGGACGACTGAGCAGTAGAATAGATGCATTTATGGTTCGTGCCGCTCGATCCTCGGCAGTGTACACATTATTCTGGATTGGACCGTACGACCTCGGCATAAATCGTGCTAATAATACTTGGAGCCTAATTATACTTGATGTTATTTTATGCAGGTGCGGTCATGATTATTAATGACAGAAATTGACTTGGAATTTACTAATTGTGAAAGAATTATTTATTCATTGCTTCTTAATTGAGTTATAATTATTATTTACATAACCTTTGCTTATTTAGAATTTCTGTATTTATATTGTTAGCCCATAGTAAGTGTCGATGTCGACCCCTCGTCACTAATTCTTCGAGGTTAGACTAGATACTTACTGGGTACATATTGTTTATGTACTCACACTACACTTCTGCACAAATCGTGAAGGATCTGAGGCAGGTGCATCTGACAATCATACTGGCGTGCACCCCCATTACCCCCCCCCCCCAGGTTACCCCGAGGCCTAATGGTGAGCTGCTTCGTGAGCCTTTTTGCAGCACCTAAAGACAGTGGTTAAAGTTTTGTATATTCTACTAGTTTTCTCATACATTTGTGATACCAGGTCTTGGCACACATACTAGTAAACTTTATGATTTTGGAGTATTTATATCATTATGATTGCTAGTCAGTTTCCTTCATTTTATTTATTAAAGTTTTTATTCCTTAATTTCTTAATAAATAGAATTTAATTACTTGGAAACTTATTAAAAAAAGAAATCACGTGGTTATTTCACCATTGGCTTGCCTAGCGGTGACGTTGGGCGCCATCATGGCCTATAGGAGAAATTGGGCCGTGATATCATGGTATCAGAGTAATAGGTTCACGTAGGTCTCACAATGTGATGATCCAAAAGGTCATCACTTGTGTTGCAAATAAAATCAGTATTCCGAGGTCTAAAAACCTTATTTTTTACCACACCTCGATTTACGTGCGTAGTCTGGGCCTATATAGAGTAAATTTTTTTATTATGGTTGGCTTTGGTCAATATTTTGTGCAAACGGATCCGGATCTATGTTTTGACGATCCTTGGAGGTCCGCAGTAAAATATGGGACTTGGGCATATGCCCGGAATTGAATTCCGAAGGTCCAAGCATTTGAAATCAATTTTTAAAAGAAATTATTTTACTGAATTATCTAAGAAATGAGAAAAAGAATTAATGTTTGAAACTATTATTATCAGGCCCGTATTTTGGTTCCGGAGTCCGGTACAAACTTGTTATGGTACTTGAAAGATAACCGTGAAATTTGGTAGAAAAAAAACGGGGTTTATTTGACATGAGTTGGAATTTCGATGAAAGAGTTATGAACTTTGAGAGTTCTTGATGAAAATGTTGAGTTTTGATGTCTATATCATGATTTTGTCCTGTTATTTTGATGATAGGATCGCACGGGTAGGTCCATATGATATTTTGAGTTAGTATGCACGTTTGGTTTGAAGTTCCGAGGGCTCAGGAGAGTTTCAGGTAGGTTCCGCGATGTCTTAGGCCTAAAACACAAATGTTGTAGGTTCAGAGAAGTTGCAGGTCTCTGAACTCGCCAGTGCGGTCCGCAAGAAAGCGTGTTCGATCGCGAAAGGGGCCAGTGCGGTCCGCAGTTGGCTTTGTGCAGTGCGCAGTGGAGGGCTGTGCGACCACAGTCGACTTCGTGCGGTCCGCACAGGGTCACTGGACTACAGTATCCGCAGGAAGGGTTATGCGGCAGCAGTCCATTTTCTGCGGTCCGCATAGGGGGTCTGAGAGGGGTATATTAAAACGGGATTTTCAGTCATTTTTCATTTTTCAAAACCCCAAAAACATAAGAGGCGATTTTTCAAACAACCTTTCTTCTCCAAAACGTTGGTAAGTAATTTCTAACTCATTTTCTTCACTCCTTAACATCTTTTAACATGATTTCAATTTAAAATCAATAATTTTCACGGGGAAAATTGGGTATTTTGGGTAGAACCTAGGTTTTTCAAAAATTAGGGATTTGGACCTCAATTTGAGGTCCAATTTCAAAACAAATTATATATTTGAGTTTGTGGGAGAATGGGTAATCGGGTTTTAGTTCGAACCTCGGGTTTTGACCATGTGTGACCGGGGGCAATTTTTTACTTTTTGGGTAAAACTTTAGAAAAACTCATTTTCATTCATTGGGGTTGATTCATTTAACTTTTATTGATGTAATTAAGTAACATGTGACTAGATATGAGCTAACTGGTGGTGGAATCAAGGGGCAACGCAATAATTGAGACATGAATTGTATTAGTGGCATCGAGGTAAGTGTTTGGTCTAACCTTAGCTTGAGGGATTAGGAGTTGTGTCTATTTGCTACGTGTTAATTGTGGAGTATGACGTATAGGCATGGTGACGAGTATCTATATGTAGGGGTCAAGCATGCCCGTGAGTCTTGTGTTGTAAATTGTTATGACTCCATTGTGTTCTATTATGCCTCACATGTTATTATCATCATTGTTCCCTTGCAGGATATTTGTCTGATATTATTGTTCCCTTGCCGGGATATTGTTGAGATATCATTGTTCCCTTGCTGGGATATTTGTTTGATATTATTGTGCCCTTGTCGGGATTCCTTATGATTATTGTTGGCTTGTAACTGGGAACGGGTGGTACGCCTACCACAAGATATTATAAAATGGGAGCGAGTGGTATGCCTACCATAAGATATAATGAAATGGGATCAGGTGGTACGCCTACCATAAGATATAATAAAATGGGAGCGGGTGGTACACCTACCACAAGATAAACAAAATGGGAGCGGGTGGTACACATACCACCAGATAAATGAAATGGGAGCGGGTGGTGCGCCTACCATAAATAAAATGGGAGCGGCTGGTACGCCTACCACCAGATAAATGAAATGGGAGCGGGTGGCACGCCTACCACGAGATACAGGAAATGGGATCGGGTTGCACGCCTGCAACAAAATATGAAAAAAAAGTGAAATCGCCTTTGTTCTCCTTATTCTTGTTAGTGGTTGGATTTTGATTCCTTTATAATTCTCTTGATATTCTGTTTTTACCTGTTATTCCCCGAAGTATGTTTTCCCCTTCCATATTTATTTGTTTATTTCTGTTTTACCTTCCGCTGTATATTATATAATTGCACAGGATTATTCGTTAGTCTGGTCCTAGCCTCGTCACTACTTCGCTGAGGTTAGGCTAGACACTTACCACCACATGGGGTCGGTTGTGCTGATACTACACTCTGCACTCTTTTGTGCAAACCCCAGTGTTGTGGACTTTAGACCGTAGTGAAATTACTGATGTTTGATCATCAGGCAACCCGAGGTGGTCCTGCAGGCATCCCAAACCTTGGCGTCTCCTTCTATCTACTATTCCTGTTTATTGTTTCTTTTTTCCGCTTATGTTAAATTTTGCTGTTTAAATGTTATTATTTCGAAATTGTTAATGAATATAAAATGGGTAAAAATGTAAATTGTGCAATTAATTTGCTTGCCTAGCTTGTATTAGTTGGCGCTATCATGACTCCTGAGGGTGGGAATTCGGGTCGTGATAAGTTGGTATCAGAGCTCTAGGTTACATGGTCTCACAGTTCACAGACAAGCTTAGTAGAGTCTGAGGGATTGGTACGGAGACGCCTGTATTTATCCCCCAGAGGCTATAGAGTTAGGAACAACTTCACATTCATTCTTTCCTATCGTGCGATTTTTTTCTCTCAGTGCTAAATTAAAACTCCTACTCTTGTCCTTTCGCAAATGCGAGGTCACGTACCGCTTCTTCAGCTGGATAGCAGCATAGACTTGTGATAGATCAGCTACATCTTCTGAGGCTTTGTGGAGGTGGGATAGGTCTCACCAAACTCTTCATTACTACTTTTAGCGGTGCATCTACTGAGGATCCCTAGGATTATCTAGACAACTGTCATGAGGTTCTCAGGAACATGGAGATAGTTGAGACCAATAGGGTCGATTTTGCCACTTTTTGTTTCTCTGGATCTGCCAAGACTTGGTGGAGAGATTATTGCTTGGCTAACCGGTCGAATCACCACCTTTGACTTGGGAGCAGTTTACGCAGTTATTTCTGGAGAAGTTTCTCCCCATCACTCAGAAAGAGGCCTATCGGAGGCAGTTTGAGCGCCTTCAACAGGGTTCTATGACTGTTACCTAGTATGAGACCAGATTCATCGACCTATATTGGCATGATCTTGTCATACTTCCCACCGAGGGAGAGAGGGTGAGGAGGTTTATTGATAGTCTTATTCAGCCGATTCATCGTCAGATGGCCAGGGAGACAGGAAGTGAGATTCCTTCCAGGAGGCGGCCAATGTGGCCAAGAGAGTAGAGATGGTTCTGTCATAGAGAGGCGGTTAGGGGTCTAACAAGAGGCCTCGTCATTCAGGCTGATTCAGTGGTACCTCGTCTGGAGGTAGGGATTCATATAGTAGAGGCCATCCTCCTAGGCCTTTTCAGTCAGCACTTCAGGTTTCTCACAATGCTTCGGGTGGTCGTGGTTCTCAGATGCAGTATTCTAATCAGTAGTCCTATAGTGCACCATCAGCTCCTATCAGTGCACCGTCGCTTCAGAATTTCTAGGGTCGTCATCCCTTAGCAGCTGAGTGCTTTTTTTACTCGTGGTGATATGGGTCATATTGCTAGGTATTTCCCTCGAGCATCGAGCAGTTCTCAGCATCAGGGTTCCTGTACCGTGGTTCAGGCACCAAGTGTTCCATAGCCCCCCCAGCCAGCTAGAGGTGGGGGTAGAGGTGGAGGTGAAGGTGGAGGTGGAGGTGGAGGTGGAGGTATTAGAGGTGGAGCTCAAGCCGCTAGAGGTGGAGGCCAGCCAGTAACAGGCCATCCCAGAGATGTAGTTTAGGGTGGTGGGCCCAGCCCCAATGTTATGCTCTTCCAGCCAGGCCAGAGGCTGAGGCTTCCGATGTAGTTATCATAGGTACGGTTCTAGTTTATGATAGAGATGATTCAGTGATACTTGATCCAGGGTCTACACACTTGTATGTGTCATCTTATTTTGCGTCGTATCAGGTCATGCCTAGTGATTTTTTGAGTGCCCCTATTTCTGTGTTTGGGCCGGTAGTTGTAATGACCTGACTGGTCGTTTTGAGCTCTAGAGTGTCGTCCAGTAGTCAGAGGCCATGAGCAGCTTTATTTCAGGTATTATGACTTGTACGCGTGGTCAGAATTAAGTTTCGGGAAGTTCAGAGTTGATTTGGAAAGAGAATTATCATTTTGGAAGCTTAAAGTTGAAAGAATTAACTAGGATTGGAATTTTGAGTAAACGACCTCGGAATCGGGATCTGAAGCTTCTAGCAGGTTCGTATGATGATTTCGGACTTGGGCGTATGCCCAGATCGGGTTTTGGATGACCCTGGTGCGTTTTGGCCCTATTGTGGAAAGTAGCATTTTGAAAAAAATTTCAAAAGTTTGGGTCAAAGTGCATTTCAGTGATATCGATGTCCGTTTGGGATTCCAAGCCTGGGAGTAGTTCCGTATGGTGATTCTGGAGTTGGGAGTGCGATCGAAAGTGAATTCGGAGGTCCGTAGGTCATTTTCGAGCCATTTGGCTAAAGATAGAAATTTGAAGGCTTTTGAGAAGTTTGACCGGAAGTGGACTTTTTGATATCGGGGTCGGAATTCGATTTTGAAAGTTGGAGTAGGTCCGTAATGTCGAATATGACTTGTGTGCGAAATTTGAGGTCAATCGGACATGATTTGATAGGTTTAAACATCGAAAATAGAAGTTTGAAATTCTAAAGTTCATTAACTTTGGATTGGAGGCCAATTCATAATTTTAGCATTGTTTGATGTGATTTGAGGCCTCGAGCAAGTCTGTAACATGTTTTGGGATTGGTTGGTAGGTTTGGTTGAGGTCCCGGGGGCCTCGAGTGGATTCCGGATGGCTAACAGATCAAATTTGGAATTTGAAAAAGGGTTGAAGCAGCTGATACCTGGTGTAACCGCACCTGCGAGGTTTTGGCCGCAGGTATGGAGCCGCAGAAGTGGCTAGGAAGCCGCAGATGCGGTATGGGCAGATGAGAGCTGGGACCGCAGATGCGGTTAGGGTTCCGCAGAAGCGGGACCGCATCTACGGAAGATAGGATGCAGAAGCGGAAGAGGGGCAGCTTGGAGTGGACCGCAAATACGGTCAGGGTTCCGCAGAAGCGGGACTGCATCTGCGGAAGATAGGTCGCATAAGTAAAAGAGGAGGCCTAGTGGGGAACCACAGAAGCGGTATTTCGATCGCACCTGCGGAACCGCAGAAGTGGTCATAGGACCACATGTGCGAAAATTGCTAAAGGCAGAATGGTTGTTTTAAAGTCGGGTTTTGGCCATTTCCTATGATTTTTCTTGGCTTGGGGCGATTCTTGGAGGATCTCTAGAGAGGGTTTTCATCATCAATGACAAGGTAAGTTACCCCTACCTATTTTGAGTTAAATACATCCTTATGTATGGATTTGAGCATGAAATTTGTAGAAAACTTGAGGTTTGAGGGAAAACCTAGAAAACTAGTATTCTTGAATTTTGACCACGATTTTGGGTATGGAATTTAGAGAAAAACATATATTTGAGTTTGTGAGGCCGTGGGTAATCTTTGTCTTCGAAAATTTTTGGATTCCGGGCACGTGGGCCCGAGGGCATTTTTGTCAACTTTTCGATCGAGGTTAGGAATTGTTATAAATTGGATTATAATGAGTACCTTAGCATATATTAATGGATTTACATAATTATTGGCTAGTTTTGGAGCGTTGTGCATCGATTCGAGTCTTCGGAAAGGCGTGGAATGCCGGTTATGGATCTTCGGAGCGAGGTGAGTCTCCTTTCTAACCTTGTAAGAGGGAATGGTCCCTATAGGTGAGTTAATTGGTTATGTGCTCCTATTTGTGGGGGCTACGTACGCACGAGGTGACGAGAGTCCGTGCGTAGATACTATTATGCTATTTTTCGGGTAGTATAGGACCCAAGAGCATGCTATACTTGGATTAATTGTAAACTTATCGATGGCTTGAATTGTTTAAATCACCTCGGATTAGTAAATGAATTTCTAAAGGGATTAAATGTTATTTTATTAAATTGTTAAAAGAGAATTAGTTTTTATTTGGATATATGTTCCTCGAAAGTTCTTAATTGATTGTTTGAGCATGTATCCCTATGTGTACCTGTGTCGCAAATATGATTCGCGATCAGGGTATTTGTTTATTTTATGTTGACCGCGTCGCAGGTGTGTTCACGAGCAGGATCATAGATGCATCTATAGGTGCGCCGTCGACCCTCGGCAAGTGCACAGTTTATATTTCTATTGGAGCAAGCCGTCGACCTTGGCATGATATGCGCATGCTTACATTGCTTGCCTGAAATATTAAATGTTGATATTGCCTTTTCATGGCCTGATATAAATTGATAAAGATATTGAAAAGTAAATCTTGAAAATCCTTATTAATTGATAAAGGTGTTTACTTATTCTCTGGCTTGTGAGTTAGAACTGCTATATAAATCCATGATTTCCACACATGTTATTATATTATCATTCGACCACTAGCAAGTGTTAAAGTTGACCTCTCATCTTTACTTCTTCAAGATTAGACGGGATACTTGCTGAGTACACGTTGTTTTCATACTCATACTGCACTTGCTGTGCATTTTTGTTGCACGGGTTTATTGTGTGGCTTAGTGGCATAGCGGCAAGGTTGACACGGAGACTAGGTGAGCTGTACTTCATCGAGGCGATCCGCAGCTAGTATAGTCTCTCTCAGGATTCTATTTATTTTCTATCCAATTGTACTCCAGACAACTGTTGTAATTTATTTGGCTTTTTCTTAGAAATTGCTCATGTACTTGCGACACCGGGTTCTGGGATGTACTTGGGTTTATTCAAAAAATTTAAAAGTTGTTTAAATGTTTCATTATTCATTCGGAGGAGTATACTGAGTAATGTTTTAATCGTATAAAAGAAGTGTTTTCAAGATTATTAAAACAAGAATTTAATTAAGTATTTCAGTTGGCTTGCCTGACAGCGGTGTCCGGCGCCACCATGACCCTTAGTGGATTTTGGGTCGTGACAACATGGTATTAGAGCACTAGGTTCCTAGGGTCTCATAAGTCATGATCAAGTCTAGTAAAGTCTCGCGGATCGGTACGGAGACGTCTGTACTTATCCTCGGGAGGCTGCAGGACTGCTAGGAGTACTTCCCTTCTTGATTCCTTATAATGCAATTTGATCCTTGGAGGTGTATGCCTTTAATTCATTCCTACTCAATCTTACGCGACGTGAACCGCTTGTTATAAATCAAAAATTGAAGAACTGTAATGGTATTACAGATGTGATACGGGATGTTTCTCCCGGTATAGCTGATCAGGTTATTGTTGTCGCTTTATGGAAGATTATTTTATTGTTTTAGCCCAGTAGCGATACTTCTGAGGGCTCTGAGGCTAGGCACAAGTTGCCATGATCCTCAGTATTGTTATGATGGTAGGATGTTTGCCAACGTGTCGAGGCAGCGAATGACTTGAAGGGAGGTTTACTTAGTGCCCAATCTAGAGATTCGGTGTTTTATTTCCAGTAGGGGAAACGCAATTGGGCAGAGAATTTTTAGGTTTGAGTTGATAAGGTATCGAGACTCGGTATTTGCTAGCGTGGCAGAATTTTCTTCTATGATGAGGTGTTATTGTTCTTATTGAATGTACTAAATTCGTCGGTGTTATGACCTTCTACAATTCACCTTTGGGGTAAGATATTGTGAAATAGTATTGGAGGTGCAACTGTCAAATATCGCAGAGTACGGTGGTTTAGGATTGAATCAGTATTTGTAATTCTGACGGTTCGAGAAAGATGACCTTCGTAAAGGTTTAAAGTTAGAAGTAATTGTGGGTTCAAGTTCCAAGAAGATAGATTTTATTTAAGGCAGCGACTGAGCAGCAAAGGATGAGGAAAGGCATGTAGGAAGTGTCAGGCGGTGGCTAAAATTTCTAGGAGGCCGAGTATAAGAGGCCAAGGGCCGAGTAGTTGATTAAGGGGATGGGTTCCGCCAAAGTGGGAGAGTGGCGGTGTTGCATATGGGCTTTGCAGTGGGATGACCACCTACCTTAAGGAGAGTTTGGAATGATTTGGGATTTTAGTGGTTGGCGATTGAAGTCTATGAGTTTAATTGGAAGTATGGGCTAATATGCAGCAAAGAGATCAGTCGTGCGAATGTGCTTGATGATTTAGAGTATAAAAAAGGGGTTTCTACAGTAAGATATCGGGAATATTGGCGGTTGATGGTGCAAGGTTATGTCAATAAGAGATTAAGAATCCTGGTGAACTCTAGAGTTGTGTAATAGTGGCTTCGAGTTAAGTGGGAGATTCCCACCGCCTATGATTGGGTTGCACGATTAACTACTTGCGAGATTTTTGGTTATTAGCATATCGATGGGCTATTTCAGCTACGGGAAAGGACCATAAGTGGTAATTTGAGCAAAGAAATTATTAAAGGTGGGCTATCATTGGACTTATTGTCCCATGTTCAGACTTAGGGAAGGATTCAGATTGTGCTTTGTAAAGATGCGGGTTCCAAGGGAAGTGATTCTGCCAGATGCTTCACCAATGGGGCATCCATGTGCTAGATGATTTATGGAATTGATTATATTCGGGGCCAAGTCAGAGCGGGTGGCTCTCAACAGCGGTCCTAGTGAATTCAAAAGATAAAGTGTGATGCCTAATGATTTCGAGCCTATGGGTATGGTTAAGAATCAAGCTTGATAGTAGCCTATGAGAAGAGGCACAAAATGTTCTATGATGTTTTGACTTGTGATGTAGCAATTGGGAGGTACGAAATGGTTCGTGGGATTTGAGACATCATGGTCTCGTGATTCAAGGTCACTCGGGAAGGGTGCAGATGGCGTGTGTTAAGTGTTGAATGCGGTTATCATTGTTTCTATGGCAATCTAGGACATACTGGAAGAAGAGGGATTGGTTAGCCATATTCGAATTTGCATGTTGTTGGTAATGATCAGTTCTTTCAGCGTGATCAAGTTATGCAAGTGAATTTTGACGGTGCGAGCGAGGCTCGTCGGCCACTGTAGTTAGTGTTATTTAGAAAGTATTATACCGTTGTGGCCTATTACGCGCGGGCGGATCCCAGAAGGGTTATGGTGGGTTAGAGCACTACTTAGAGATTTGCATATTCTACGGTCATGATAATTCACCTGTGTGCTGCTATGGTTCTCCTCAAGTGAATTAAGCGGAGAGTTTTATATGAGGAGGTGTTAACCTAATAGTAGTCCTGAATCTATGATAGAAAGCGTGTTCTATCATATGTTGGCATGTTGGGTGCACTGAGCGGTATGGAATTTGAAGTGGAGATCAAGGTAACAGTTCGGTATGGACAAGGATGTCACGAGCTCAGATGAGCAGGAAAGGAGTTTCGATGTTTAAGGTAAGTTGGTATTGTCTTCAGCGTCATCGGAGATCAGTGTTTTGTGAAAAAGGCTTTGCATCCTGGTTAATGATTCTTGATCGCTTTTCAGCGTTAGTGAGGCCGGTGGTTTGGAGGTAAGACCCAGTTATTTGTTATGGTAGGTTGTGGGAGTGTGTCCCACAGGAAGATTGTATAAATGTGGCATATAGTCACTTGATTGATTAGAGATTTAAAACAAGTATGAAGGTTGTATTGATTTCGTTAAATTGAGAATTGATGCCTGGAGGGAACTCGGATTCTGAGTTGTGGACTGTGGATGAGTACTCCGATTATGATGGTTATTCTTGTGTGTTATAAGAATGGGGAAATTAGTATGGACCTTTGAAAGGTTATTGGCGTAGTTTGATACAATCAGGATCGACTTGAGGTCGGTGGATAGATTTAAATATATGAATATGGGCCCTACGTCAGGCCAGTTGTGTTCATTTCAGCAAGCGTTCTTTATGGAAGAGCAGTCGGGGTGTTATTTTTCGTAAGCTATTTCTTGGAATGATATATATATATTACGTCGTATGAGTTGTGAGACGGCTTGGTAAATTTCTTATATGTTGAGAATCCGCGTAGCGATGATGTTATATGAGCAGGATGGTTCTTGAGATTCGGATTGGGTATCGCACCACAGTTATGCTTGAACTTTTGTAGCCTATAGCGCTATATGTTCCCTCAGGGATGGTATTATGCACCTAGCGTGTTTCTGACCGAATTATGTATTTCGTTTTAGCGAGCAATTTAGCTCGACATATATCTCCTTATGTGAGTTCTATGTGTGGATCGGGTGGCACACCGTCATGGGTATGTTATTTGGATCGGGTTGCGCGCCGCAACAGTGTGATATTCAGTACAGTTCCTCATATTTGTTTCTAAGTGTTCTGTTTCCTATTTTTTGAGGAAAGCTCATATTAGCTGTGCGCCCGCATCGCATGTATGATTCGCGAGCGAGGTAATTGAAATTCCTTTTCAGAGTTTATTTTCCTTTTGTATCACATTCTAATTGGTAGCCTATTGGCACATTGTGGCATCATATGAGACTTTTGGTCATATCGGATGGCTTATTGCCTGAGCAGTTCGTACTGGGTGAGACGAGATTGTTGGATTTAAGATTAGTGCAATCAGATTACGTGAAATATATTAAGGAGCAAAGATCATTATTTGGTTCAGAATGTGGTAATGTTTCTTTTTAGAAGTATAGACTCAATGATTGGTTGACTCGGCAGTTGATTATGAATTTTTGCACATCTCTTCCGTTGTGGCAGTATTGTAAGAGTTAGAGTAAGACCTGTGTATGTCATGGGGTGCAATGGGAGCATTAGATTCGTGGAATTTCGACTAAGTTGATCAGAAAATGTTATTGTGGTCCGGTGAATAAAGTGATGCAAGGTGTGAATTCAGCAAAGTTATGCAGTCATGTTTTGGTACAGCGTGTAGTGATTGATATGGTGATCGTATGTTGGAAACAGGTCCGCCGTAGAATTTTGGATGTTGGAATTGGGCTCTAAGGCTTATTTGCTTGAATAAAAGAGAATATCTTCAGAATTTATCAAGCCAATGTTCTCAACTAAGTTGTGGTAGCATAGGGAGGTGCATGAGAAGTTAAACAGTGATTTCAGACTACTTCAGTATAGTTCTCAGCACGTTCGAGGACGAACGTATATTTAAGTGGGAGAGAATGTAACGACCGGACCGGTCGTTTTGAGCTCTAACACGTTGTCCAACAGTCAGAGGCCATGAGCAGCTTCATTTCAGGTATTATGACTTGTACACATGGTTGGAATTAAGTTTCAGGAAGTTCAGAGTTATTATGCAAAGAGAATTCTCATTTCAGAAGCTTAAAGTTGAAAGAATTAACTAGGATTGGAATTTTGAGTAAATGACCTCGGAATAGGGATCTGAAGGTTCCAGCAGGTTCGTATGATGATTTTGGACTTGGGCGTATGCCCGGATCGAGTTTTGGATGACTCGGGAGCATTTTGGCGCCTATTGTGGAAAGTAGCATTTTGAAAGAAATTTCATAAGTTTGGGTCGAAGTGCATTTCAGTGATATCGATGTCCGTTTGGGATTTCGAGTCTGGGAGTAGCTCCATATGGTGATTCTGGAGTTAGGAGCGCGATCGGAAGGGAATTCGGAGGTCCGTAGGTCATTTTGGAGCCATTTGGCTAAAGATAGAAATTTGAAGGTTTTTGAGAAGTTTGACCAGAAGTGGACTTTTTGATATCGAGGTCGGAATCTGATTCCGAAAGTAGGAGTAGGTTCGTAATGTTGAATATGACTTGTGTGAAAAATTCGAGGTCAATCGGATGTGATTTGATAGGCTTAAACATCGAAAATAGAAGTTTGAAATTCTAAAGTTCATTAAGTTTGGATTGGAGGCCGATTCATGATTTTAGTGTTGTTTTATGTGATTTGAAGCCTTGAGCAAGTCCATAACATGTTTTGGGATTGGTTGGTAGGTTGTTGAGGTCCCGGGGGCCTCAGGTGGATTCCGGATGGCTAACGGATCAAATTTGGAATTTGAAGAAGGGCTGAAGCAACTGATACCTGGTGTAACTGCACCTGCGAGGTTTTGGCCGCAGGTGCGGAGCCGCAAAAGTGGCCAAGAAGCCGCAGATGCGGTATAGGCAGAGGAGAGCTGGGACCGCAGATGCGGTCAGGGTTCCGCAGAAGCAGGACCGCATCTACGAAAGATTGGACGTAGAAGCGGAAGATGAGCAACTTGGAGTGGACCACAGATGCGGTCAGGGTTCCGCAGAAGCGGGACCGCATCTGCGGAAGATAGGTCGCAGAAGTGAAAGAGGAGGCCTGGTGGGGGAACCGTAGAAGCGGTATTTGGAACTCACCTGCGGAACCGCAAAAGCGGTCGTAGGATCGCAGGTGCAAAAATTGCCGAAGGCAGAATGGTTGTTTTAAAGTCGGGTTTTGGCCATTTCCTATGATTTTTCTTGGCTTGGGGCGATTCTTGGAGGATCTCTAGAGAGGGTTTTCATCATCAATAACAAGGTAAGTTACCCCCACCTATTTTGAGTTAAATACATCAATTATATATGGATTTGAGCATGAAATTTGTAAAAAACTTAAGGTTTGAGGGAAAACCTAGAAAACTAGTATTCTTGGATTTGGACCATGATTTTGGCTATGGAATTTAGAGAAGATCATATATTTGAGTTATTGAGGCCGTGGGTAATCTTTAGCTTCGAAAAATTTTGGATTCTAGGCACATGGGCCCGAGGGCATTTTTGTCAAATTTTTGATGGGGGTAAGGAATTGTTATAAATTGGATTATAATGAGTACCTTAGCATATATTAATGGATTTACATAATTATTGGTTAGTTTTATAGCGTTATGCATCGCTTCAAATCTTCGGAAGGGCGTGGAATGCCGGTTATGGATCTTCGAAGTGCGGTGAGTCTCCTTTCTAACCTTGTAAGAGGGAATTGTCCCTATAGGTGAGTTAATTGGTTATGTGCTCCTATTTGTGGGGGCTACGTACGCACGAGGTGATGAGAGCCCGTTCGTAGCTACTATTATGCTATTGTCCGGGTAGTCTAGGACTCAAGAGCATGCTATAATTGAATTAATTGTAAACTTATTGACGGCTTGAATTGTTTAAATCATCTCGGATTAGTAAATGAATTTCTAAAGGGATTAAAGGCTATTTTCTTAAATTGTTAAAAGAGAATTAGTTTTTATTTGGATAAATGTTCCTCGAAAGTTCTTAATTTATTCCTTGAGCATGTATCCCTATGTGTACATGCGTTGTATGCATGATTTGCAAGCAGGCTGTTTGTTTATTTTATGTTGACCACGTCGTAGGTTAGTTCACGAACGGGGTAATAAATGCATCTATAGTCGCGCCGTCGACCCTCGGCAATTGCACACTTACATTTGTATTGGATCGGGCCTTCGACCTTGGCATGATATGCGCATGCTTACATTGTTTGCCTGAAATATTAAATGTTGATATTGCCTTTTCATGGCCTGATATAAATTGATAAAGATATTGAAAAGTAAATCTTTAAAATCCTTATAATTGATAAAGGTGTTTACCTTTTTTCCGGCTTGTGAGTTAGAACTGCTATATAAATACATAATTTACGTACATGTTATTGTGTGCACGTGATTTTTGCCCTAAGCAAATTATTCCTAAAATCTAAACAAAATAATTTTTCATTATTTTTATAATTTTGTTGATATTTATTGCATTTTTGTGTTAATTAGTTGCATAATAATTCATATTAAATACAAAAAATATGCATATACATTAGAATTTTTAATTTTACAATTTTAGTATTAATTCATTTAAAAAAAAAAGATAATTAAGGAAAAATAAAAAATAGCATTTTATTGTTTTAATCGAAAATTGTTATAAAATAGTTATTAAATAATTTTTTAGAATTTAATTGGTTTTAGTTTAATTTCACAATTTAATAAAATCAAAAAAATATATATATAAAATTGGCAAAGAAAAATGGATTGTTTTAAATTTTGGGCTAGATACCCCAAGCCCAAACCAAAAATACCTCCAAGAGCAAATTAAACGACCCAGTCTGCCCCACCTTAGCCAAAACGACCCCGTTTTAAAAAATTCAATCTCAGCCTTTGAAATTGGTTGATCCAACGGTTATATGGCCCGCTTTCATTAAAAAATAAACGACGTCGTATGAGGGCTCAAAGAATCTAACCCGTTGATATGTTTTAATCCAACGGTCAGTGGCGATCGTTACACTTTAATATACCAATACTAAATCAAAATCAGAAAACATTTTCCACCATTTTACCCTTCGTCTTCCTCAGCCGCCCCAAATCCCACCGACCCCCGCCGGAACCCTACCGACGGAAAACACCAGTTACACCAACCAGCCCCCAAATAACACCACATAAACCAACTCGAGCCCCTGAGTCCACCCTTTTACCCCGTTTCCTTCGAATCCCTCTCTTTCGCTTCAAATATCCAAAAATGTGTCGCCAGAAACCTAATTCCGGCGAACACGACTTCACCCAAACTAACCAAAAATCACACCACGGTTTCTCCTTGACACCCTCAACCCTATTCTGAAGATCTTGAGTCCCAAATTCAACTGAAGCGTTCCAAATAAGAGTTTGAAGTTTCTTCGGTGACTAATAATTCAAGAAAATTGACGCCAAACCTCTCTGGATTCTTGGAGATTTTGATTAAAAAAAGAAAAAAAAAAAAGAGACTATCCAAGTAAACAGAAAAAAAAAAGCTAAGTATTCTTTTCTTCTGTTTCTTTGTTTTTATTTTTCTTGCATGTGATTGTGATATGTTTTTAATTGTTTTTCGTTATTCGTCTCTCAATTTCTATTTGTTACTAGGGTTTACTGATTCTTGTTAAGAAAATAGCATCTTAATTTCTAATATTAATATTAGGTTTTTAATAAATAGCTTTTGATTAAATAATTGATATCAAAATTAGTATAATTGGATTTTCAGTGTGATTTTAATTGTTTATTTTATTAGTTTCTGAAATTAGTCGATTTTGATAATTGTTAGTGTTAGTTAGTTTAAGTACTTTTAATTGACAATAATTAGTTGATTTGGTTATAGCTGTTAATTGATAATCAGTAATTAGTTGGAATTAAAATTAGATTATGATAGTTAATTTGTAAATCTGATCTAAATTCAGGGGTAAAAGGGTGAAGGGTAGATTAGGTTTAGTTAGTAAATCCAACTCAGTTTCAGGGGTAGTTTTGGTATATAAAAAGGTTTAATAGTAATAAATCAAAGGAAGTGGGGTAATTTGGGTATAGGAAAAGGCAAATGGGGTAGATTTCTAAGAGAAGTGAGGGTAAATAGGGGATTACCCTAGGATAGAAGGTTCTAGATGGGGTAACTAGCATAATTCTTAACAAATAAGGGAAGTTAATTGAAATACAAAATAAAGAATAAGGGAATAAGTGAAATAAAAAAGGGACTAAAGCATAAAATCTGAAATTCAAAGTTCCCTCCAATTTTAAATCTATAAATAGGCATCAATATGCATCATTTTAAAAAGTTGGGCAAATCTGAAAAATATCCTTCAAGTAATTTCTGCCATTATAGATCAACATTTTCGAAATTCAATACCTCCAAAATTCAAAAACATTAGAATTAGTAGAAATATCCAAAAATCCACTGTTTCATTGACCTTTAATTCAACTAGAAGGTTGTAAATCTATTTTCTCTGGTTCTGTTAATTGAAAAATGCTGTGAGTTTGCACTGGATTGGTCAAATTTGTGTTCTTTTGGTTTACATCTTGCTGTGGCTTAATTCTGGTGGTGTTGAGGCTGTGATTGAAATTTGCTGTATTGATTCATGTTTGCTGTTGCTGATTTAGAGATCTAATTCTTCTTCTTCTCATATTTTCTGCTCAGGTACACATTTATTCTCACTGATGTAATTTCGAGTTTGATCAATGAAACAGGATGTCCATTTGCTGTTCTAAAAATTCCATTAGCAGTATATGTTTTGATCTGATCAGATCTTTGTATGTGTATAGAATTTAACTATAACCATTTGTATTCATTAGGATTAGTTGAATTTGTATTAGAACTATTGTCGGATTTTTTTAGACTGTTGCATTTCGTGACTATTTAGCTGTAGCTTTCAGTTTGTTTAGTTTAGCATTTTGTTGAAGTTAAAATTGAAAAGTTACGATTGATTTTAAACTCAGAATGTGATGTTTGTTTCAATTTTAGTTTTTAAAGCTGAATTGCTTCTTCAATAGCTTCGTGTGGTGTTAGTTAATACTCATAGGTTATCACTAGTTTGCTTTTGATCGTTGTACAGTCAGGTTTGAATCAAAAATAAGAATTAGCATAGCCATGTTAGTATTAATAAATGGTGTAGTTAATTACTACGCCCAGATTGATGTATGTTAGCAATTGATAATTGTAATTTCAATCTATTTTGTCTAATTGTCAAAAATTAAAGAACTGTAATGGTGATATATATATTCAAACAGAATAGTAAACTGATCGAATTTTTAACACATTGTTTACCTTTCAAATCAGAATAGTGTAGTGTATTTCCTTGAATGATTTCAATGCTAAACTTGTATATTATAGTGTTGATCATTAGTATTAAATCAAGGCAAAAAAATTGGTATACATTTGGGCTCGAAACCCATTTTTGGTTGCAGTCCCGTGTATTTGGACTATTCCAGGCCCAATGCTTGCAGCAACGAGAGTTTAAGCTCACAGCATGGGAATTATGTGATTTTGGGCCTCCCAAGCCCGAAGCCAATTCTATCCGTAGTGTTATTGTTTGAAATTGTGTTTTAAATTTATAGCCTTTAATTAATTAGGACTTTTTCCTTGTTTTAGGGAAAAAAAATAGAGAATATAGTTCACTTTAGGATTAGCCTTTAATAAAATGATGAGACGAGCCTTACCAAATCAAATACATAATTGCGTGGCCCTCAACAATTGCTTAAATAAAAATACTTAGAAATTCGGGACGGGCCGTTTAGCAAATTTCACGGCCTTCCCCAAAGATAATAAACATGTGGTCGTTGTAGGCGCGTATGTTAATAATATTACTTTCCTCAATACGGGTGCACATTTATGTGACCCAAATCCAAATCTCAACGAAGTCGAAATGTGTTAAAAATCCACGGGCGTACTGGTACGGCGTGGTTCGAGATACATTTTTACGATGTTGTAATTCTTATAAAATAAATAATAAATATAATAAAAGCGAATTATTAACAAAAAATGGCAAATAAAAGACAGAACATGTATTGAAATCAAATAAAATCAAATACAACAGTTGAGCGACCGTGCTAGAACCACGAAATCCGGGAATGCCTAACACCTTCTCCCGGGTTAACAGAATTCCTTATCCGGATTTCTGGTACGC
>MU678106.1:0-36133 GCA_026770625.1 Nicotiana glauca
GTATTCTTTAAATTAATATAAAGTATTAATATAACTTACAAATTACAATAGTTATACAAAATTCCAAAAAAAAAAATTAAAAATATAGTAAACCCGACCCGGCCCGGCCCGTATAACCCGTAACCCGTACGGTTTAATTTTTACCCGGATGAACCCCATCCCGTTAAACCCGTTAAGACAGAACCCATAATCGGCCCGAACCCCAACCCGTACGGGTTCAATTTACACGGGCCCGGCCCGGACCGGCCCACCCGCTTAACACCCATAGTATAATCCCATTTCCTTGCAAGCTAAAGACATATGTTGACTGCACATAGAATTGTGCAGCCGCAGAACCTCCCAAGGAGAATTTTTGTCATTGAATGGTGGCCCACTATAAATAGACAACTTTCACAATTTTAGATCATGTTTTTAAGAAAAAAGTTATCGTAGTCGTTACCTTTTACTACTTTCGGAAGTTTGTAACAATTTTAGAGTTTAACATCATCTTTTACCATTTTTATCTTTAATTATGAGTTTAATTAACCTTTCTTCTTTGTTTTCTACATTTTTTATTATGAGTAGCTAGATTCTTACTAGGGCTGTGACCCAGCCCTAGTGTGTAAACCTTATGAATATTTAATTAATATTTGTTTGTGATTGGGTGTTGATTATTTAGCTTAGTTCATGCTTCAATTTTAGAATTAATGGTTGCAAATATTGATTCATGCCTTTTTGACTTAGTCTTTACTTGAGAAAGAGGGACCTAGTCTAGGTTAACATGGCTAACAAGGAATTGGGTTTAATTGAGAGATTGATTAGCCTAATTAAAGTGTTCAAACTAGAGATAGTAAGAACCCGATCTGAGCTCATATCAAATATTTTGTTTCATATCCATTTGGACTTGAGAAAGCCAAATTAGGCAAAATCACTCTCTGACCAATAGGTATTGAGCGAATGATGTAGAGTTGAGAGCTATAATACACCCCAATCAATAGAACAAGCATTAACATCTTTATCCCATTAGGCGAACACCTAGGTTATGGTGACATCCTTAGGCTTTTAAACTATTTGGAAAAATACCAAAAACATTTATCTCTAATTTATATCCTAGATTGCAATCATTAGAGTAATAGTAAAAAGTAGAAACCAAAACTTATTGTGGAAGTGAAAATTTAGTTAATCCAATCGCTTTCTTCAAATATACACCCTAAACACCTCTTATAACTCTCTGTGAATTCGACCCTGACTCATAGTTGGGTAATTTATATTGTATACGACCGTATCATATCTCTTTTTGAGGTGTATTGTAGACGTCATCAGGGAAGGCGTGCTTCATGTATATCGTATTCGTGTTGTTGACTGAAAAGTGGATATTTTTGGATGGCCTTATTTACATAGCAGACTTATTCAAATTTTTTTAGAATTTGGAGAGTTAGTCAAAAGGGATGAGTAATAAGAGGTCATTTGGTGAAAAGGTCTAGAAGGGTTATGATTGGATATTTGAACTTGATTACGACTTTGGCTTAACATTCGAGGACGAATGTTTCTAAGTGAGGGAGATTGTAAAGCCCCATAAATTCTAGTAAGACCTCGAAGTATGTTCGGGCCCATACAAGGGTTTTGGGTTCATCACAATACTTGGTCATGAAGGTCATGAGGGCCAGAGGTCCCTAAGTTAAGTTTCTAAGGAAATAACTTTGGAAAATTAAATAAAAAATATTAGAAAAATTACTGAAGCCCTGTGTGGCCAAGATGTATGGCGCACACATGCTACGTGGACCATTGCAGAAGAAGGGAGAAAGAGGAGAAGAGAGAGCTCAGCTGTGTGGCCAAGTTATGTGGTCCACGCAGGTCACCCACACAGACCCCTATTCTATAAGTAGAGAGTTTTGGGGAGAGAGAAAAGAAAGAAGATTTTGAAGGTTTTGGGGTTCTAGAGAGAGAATTTCTCGGCCATGGGTATTCCATATACTCCAACGTGAGCTTTTATCCATGTTTTATGCTAATGAAAGTTAAGCAACACTAGTATTAACATCCTTAGGTTTTCTAGATTTCATCAAATCAACCAAGAAAACAAAAAGAGGGATTTTCTACGGTTGCTTCCAAAGGTAACTCCCGCTACTTGAAACTTATTTATGGAGTATAAATGAGTGTTTTACTATTACTTATAAGTTGAAAAACTATTTGAAAGAATGGAATAGATGAACCCTAGCTTTGACATTGAAAAGCTTATTGGTAGGGAAGATGAATAGTGTCACACCTCCTTTTTACACACCTACCCCGAAGGATAGTGTATAAGGAAGTTTTTTCAATTTAAGTGGCATTATTTGAAATGGGATTATTTATTTATTCAGAGTCGCCATTTGGATAGGTTTGGCTTTTGGTGTCCCAAGTCACTGGTTTATCTTGAATCCCAAATCGAGGAAATTTCGATTTTCCAAATGAAGTCTGCAAATCAGAAATTCTGACTAAGGAATTCTGTTGACGCGAGGGAAAGTGTTAGGCACCCCCGGATCCCGTGGTTCTAGCACGGTCACTTAAACTATTATAAATGGCCTAAAATCTGATTTTAAAACATGTTCATCCTATATTGCAATTTTAAAATTATTTACCGCTTTAAATTGATTTTTAAGGAAGGTTGAACGTCGTTTAAAATGTATTTTTGGATCACGTTACATGAAATGCACCCGGATCCGCGACACATTTTATTCAACATTTTGGGATTTGGATTTGGGTCACATGAAATGCACACCCGAGTTTAGGGAGGTAAAACTATTAAATAACGCGCCTAAAGCAACTAACGCATTGTTAACTTTGCGGGAGGCCATGAAAATTCGCTAAATGGCACATCTAGAGTTCTAAATATTTTATTAGGAGTAATTAAGAGGGCCGCACAACTTGTAATTTTATTTGGTGCGGCGCATCTCCAATTTATTTTGCAGGGCGTTTTATTAGCATATTGAGTGACATAAACTATTTATGACCTAATTATGTCTTAAAGCCTATTGTTTAAAGGAATCTCAATTAATTAACTACATCCAGGTATATCAACAACCCAGTTTTAAAGTAAAACAGATGTGCCATACTTCAGGCCCAATTGTGATCAGTCATGAACTGAATTATGGGCATTGTACTTGGGCTCAGCGTGAGAAGGCCAAAATTCAGCTATGGACCAGGCGTACTCAGGCAATATTGAAATGAGACCATGGGCTTCAGCTGAAGCTAGGCCCAATGGTCTAGTCACAAGGGAATAATCAGCAACTTGGGCCTCCCCCTTTGCCTTTTTTTTTCCTTACTTATCTAGCCCAATGTCCTAAACATAATAGTAGATAATGCAACTCCAGGAGGCGTATAAACTAAATAGCAGACCTAAAGCATGTATTGATTATTTGAAAAAACATAATAAAAATTGCCGGACATCAATAATGAATGAGTACGTGAATTTAAAAATGTTTATCCTTGGTTTCAAATGATCTACATATTACACAATCCTTGAATCTCGATATGATATTTAACAGTGAAAATAGAACACATAGACCTGCACTTTTGATTTTTTTCGTCGAGCTGTGAATTCATTAAGTGAATTACAACCCTTTATCAATACTCATGTCTCGTAGATGTTCTGATCTAGATCATGCTATGAATAATTCTAGCAAACACGAGTTCCAAAAGTACTTATTCATGGTAGGACATTAGGCTACACTAGAACTAAGCTAATGAAACAAAGTATAATCAATCTATAGTTTAAACAGTCCAATTATTATAATATATTAAGACTAAAGGTCTATATTACTTTGCTATCACATTCTAAAGAACAGAGATCTATTAACTAAACATATTGGCAACTGATAAACATAGAAAATTCTGGGAGCCAAATATGATTCCTTTAATAAACTCAGTCATGTATTTGCTGGATCAATTCTTCATACATCATTTGAGGTTAAGAAGTACCTGAAAATTAGAATAAAATGAGAAGATCAAAAATCAGCCAAGCAGCAGCAGAATGAACAACAGCCAACAACAACTTGAGATCAATTTCTAACCCAGGAAGTAGTATCAAAATAGCCAGGAAATAATTTTGAATGAACAGTAGCAGTAAAACCCAAAACAAAGTTTGAATGACCCAATTTGTACTTGATATAACCCCCAAGACTTCTGAAACCTTCACTGTTGAAATTTCAGACCTTTCAAGGCTTGGAAATCTAGGATCCAATCTCTAAATGCTCAAAAACTTTCAGATTCTGCAGAATTTTGTTGATTTTTAGTGTTACCTCTTAACTTTCAAATTTTAAGATGTTTTTGGTTTTTTTGGATTTGAATTTGGAATTTCAGATCTCTGGATCTAAGAACTTTTGAATTTTTATTGAATTTTCAGACTTCTAGCTCTCTAAAACCTTTTTTTTTAAATTTTCAGATCTCTGAAACTTCAAAAACTTCTCAAAACCTTTTGAATTTTTCAGATATCTAAAACCTCTAAACTTTCAGATTTCTAAACTTGTATTGTAAGGCAAGTCACCCTTTTATAGACAAAATTAGGGCAGCATTCAGATTTTCCTTTTGCACCCTTGTCCCCTCTTTTATTTTCAGCTTTTGCTTAGTTAGTCCTTTACTTATTGGCTTGTTTCTCGAGTTACTACACTTAATTCCTGGATTTCAAATTAGAACCCCCATCTAAAAGGTTCTAAGGGGTTCCAATTCAGTTACTGCACTATTCTCTATTTTGAAATACCTAAACTACCCTTGACTTAATTCTAAAATTACTAACCTAGTCAAACTAACCCCCAACCCTCTTAGACTTGGTCAAAAATTGACCATGGTTAAACAAATCAATGCTAGAGTATTCAGCTATATCCAAACAAGTAACCAAATTAAACCACACATGTTTTAATCCTAAATTACTCCCTAACAGTTCAAACTAATCTATTATTCGCAAAAATAGGAATCAACAATAACAAGTCATGAATTTAAACTGACATCAATACGAATCAGAGAAGAAATCAAAAACTTAAACTAACTAAACTACAAAACCTAGAATACTAATTACTGCCAGAAAAACAAAAATAAAATAAAGCATAAAGAAAACAATGAATGGATTAACAGAAAATTAATTTTAAAATCAATGAATTCAAGTAAAAGAAGAAAGAAAAGGAAACTTACCTATGTAAGGTGTGATGACCCGACCCGTCGTCTCATGTGTTACTGCTCCATTTTCCCCGTTTATTTCTTCTTTATGTTTCGTTATCGGTATGTGGTGTGTTAGAGTTGATTTGGATTTGGTTTTGATAAGAAATGAGACACTTAGTCTCTTTAAGGAAGGCTTAAGTTGGAAAAGTCAACCGGACGTTGACTTATGAGTTATAGGGCTCAGATTTGGTTTTTGGTAATTCGGTTAGCTTTGGGGGATGATTTGTGACTTAGGAGTGTGATCGGAATTGATTTTAGAGGCCTGGGGTAGAATTAGGCTTGAATTGGTGAAGTTAGTATTTTGGCAAATTCCGGTTGATAGGCGAGATTTTGATCTGAGGGTTGGAATGGAATTCCGAGAGTTGCTGTAGCTTTGATATGTGATTTGTGATGTGTGTGCAAAATTGCAGGTCATTCAGACGATATTTGGTTGGGTTTTTGATCGAATGCATGTTTCGGAAGTTTTTAAAGAACTTAGGCTTGAATCCGATAAGAATTGATGATTTTAGTGTTGTTAGATGTATTTTGATGATTGGAACAAGTTTGAATGAGGTTTTAAGATGCGTTGGTGCTTTTGGTTGAGGTCCCGGGGGCCTCGGGTGAGTTGACCATTTTTGTGTTTGGAAGATTGCAAATTCTCAGTTCTGGTGTTGCAGGTATTTGGCCTTTGCGTTCGCGAAGGGGAGCTCGCATTCGCGAAGAGCTGAGCTCTGTGATCTACACGTTCGCGATGGTCCATGTTGCGTTCGTGAAGGGTTGTGAGAGGCAGAATCGCGTTCTCGAGGGTTTATACGCGATCACGTAGGAGAGATGGGGTTTGATGGTCAGTTAGTCAACGCGTTCGCGATGGAAGTAACGCGTTCGCGAAGGTCAAGCTTGTGAAGCATCGCGTTCGTGACTGGGAGGCCGCATTCGCATAAGGTAAAATATTGGTCAAAGCATTTTTATGCTACGCGTTCGCGGGTGTTTGACCGCGATTGCGTAGAAGGAATTTCAGTGCTGGGCAGTGGATTTATTAAACATTTCATCCGCGAGTTTTAGTCATTTTTCCTCCATTGTTGAGTACTTTGAGAGCTCTATGGGTCAAATTGAAAAGGGATTCAAGGAGGATTGATTGGAGGTAAGTTGCTTGGCCGAAATACACGAGATTGTGATAGATTTAACATGGAAATTGGTTGAAATTCACCAAAAAAAGGGTAAACCTTGGGCTTGAGTTTTTAATATTTCAAATTGGGATTTGATAGGTCATTTGAGCTCGGATTTGGGAGTTCTTGGTATGTATAAACTCTTGGCTAGACGAGGAATCCAATAATATGAGTTTTGTAATATTTTGAGAAGCGGGCCCGGGGCTCGGGTTTTTATAGTTTCGAGATTTCTGCTATTTTTTGATTGTTTTCGATTGGGTAGTGTCCTATTTGCATATTGTGATGTATTCACTCTGATTTTGGATAGATTCGACGCGCGTGGAGGCCGATTTGAGGGGCAAAGGCATCGCGAGCTTGAGATTTCACCGGTTTGAGGTGAGTAATATTTGTAAATGATATCCTGAGGGTTTGAAACCCCGGATTCGCACATCATAATGCTGTATTAAGGTGACTTGCACGCCGGATAGCGAGCGTGGGGTAGAGCACCATTGGGGATTGTGACTTGGTCCATCTCGATCGATGAAATTACTATGTATTTGACTGGAACTACTTGTTATCATCATGATTTGGGCTGATTGCCATGTTTTGGCCTTCGTGCCAATTATTTGAATCCTTCAAGGATTGATATCACTATTTTGCATTACTTTGCATGTTATTTGATCTCGGTCCAGGGTTTTAATCCCGTTTTGCAAATTCAACCATTTTTCATGATTTGAAAAGTTAAATGATATTTTACTGACATTTTGAGCTGAGAACTGCTATTTTATTATTGCCCAAGGGGCTTATGTGCATTTTTGGACTGAGCACCGATTGGGATGGATGTCGCAGCGGTGTTACATTGATATTGCGCTTGGGCTGTAGGAGCCCCTCTGGAGTCTAAACCCCCACAGTGAGTGCGGGTACCCAAATGGATCGGGATACACGCCGCAGCAGTCATATGCATTTGCATTGCATTCATACATTGGTTCCTGTTTGTAATACGTGTCATGACATTCAACACTCTCATTTCATTGGCATCCATGCTACTTCTTGCACTGTTTACCAGACGCCCTGGTGTGAATTGGGTCGTGACAAGTTGGTATTAGAGCCTAGGTTACTAGGTCTCATGTGTCATGAGCAAGTTTAGTAGAATCTCGCGGATTGGTACGGAGAAGTCTGTATTTATCCTCGAGAGGTTGCAGAACCTTTAGAAAAAACTTCACCTTCTTGGAATTCTTATCGTGCGTACTTGATTCAGCTTGAGATATAGCTCTTCAAATTCCTTCCACACGTCTGTATGCGCACATGAGCACTCAGTATTATATGTGCCTTGATGGCTTGCGATTCCCCGATCAAGGGGCGAGATGTGATCTTCGTGAGTATGTTGGGCCAGTCTAGAGGACTTGAGGCCGGATCTTTGCCTATGGCTTGAGCACTGAGGTGCTGATTTTGTGAGCAAGTGTTTTGAACTTATATGTTCGGTATTGTCCCTCTGAGCCGGAATGGTGGTTGTATATCCATGTGATGAGTATGTTAGTATTGCGAGGTGTATCTATATGACTTGGCAGTGATGAAGAAGTCTACTTGATAGTAGGTGAACTGTTAAGTGTTCGATTGCTATTGTGATCTATTGTGTAGCCCCGAGTTATGGGCGCGTGAAGAATATTTTGTGTCTCCTAGTTGGGGAGTGAAGTGCATTACATGTGACAGAATGAGTTCAGACGCAGGAAGATTAAATGACGGTGTAACGTATATGATGGTGGAAGGTGTGCTAAAACACTAAATTGAGGCAAAGCAGGTGGGTTATCTCCTGCGGAGTGTTCTTAAGTGGTATGATCCTTATGTGTATGTTGGAAGATCTCATGTGTAATTGAAGGGTACATGTTGAAATTTGAAAATTCGGGCCGCTTAAGGGAGTGGACTCAGTTGATGTGGGGATGAATGTGAGGTTTGCAGAGGATTGCAGTACTGGATGATCTGTGTTTTCACGAACTTGTAGATGATTGAGTTTAATCTCATTGTGGCATCATTAGAGTAAAAGTGTTATGAATTGTTAATAGTGTCTTGATATATGGCTTCGAGCCAAGTTGGGGAGGTTGCTGTTGATTAGCTGACTGCGCGGTTATGCGCTATGTTGATTCCATTTTGAGGTATGCTGGTGGATCCGTTCCGATTACAGAAATTGAGCCGAGGATGGCACGAGTGAAGCAAAATTTTGACAAAGGTTATATGGTGCCCCGTAGGTGTGTACGAATCAAGGGATGTCTTAAAGCTGTGATTGGTAAGAATGCTCGGTGCATGGAGCAGGAAGATGTCTGTTTGTATTGAATGAGGTCATATCTTGTGGTGTCAGAGTGCTAATGAGGCACGGATGGTTATGTCCGTTTGATCAGGCAAATTGCAGTTAGAATATGAAGTAAATGACTCTCGATAATGGTTTTATTGTGTTGAAGATTCTACATGTAACCATCGGGTGTCTTAAGGTTGTGTATGTGGTTAGAGACTGTGTTTTCATTAAAAAATGTCAAGACTTGTGGTAATTTTATGTTGATTATGGGATCCTATGTATTGGTATCTGAAAAGTAGTGGTAACGAATTCAGATTCGCAGGAAGTTCTTCAAAGAAAAGTATTGTGGAATGTGGTATTTTTGGGAATAGTTGAGAGAGTATTCAGTGGCCTATGGGTCATAGACAGTGTGGTCTCATGCTTGGGTATCCTGTGGTGAGCTTGGGTAGAGGCATGGTGGTACTACAGCAAGAGGGGATATCAAGTCGATGATGAATCAGAAGGAAATCTAGGTAAATGAAGTAGCTTGTTAGTGGATCGAATCGGTATGGTAAGGGTATGATTAATTCTTCGTATATGTTCAAAGTAATGAGCTTTTACAGGTATATGATTAAATCTTCGTATGTGTTCGAGGTAATGAGCTTTTACAGGTATCGTGCAGCCAAGCTCTTGAGTTCTGTCAGCTTGCTTAGCTTTGTTTGGATTGAAGGATTCAGTCCTAGCAGTTTGGCTTGTGCGAATGGAATTGGGAGAGAGTTCTTGATGGGTCTTTACCGTGGTTTGGAGACGTATATACTGTTTATGGGCATGCGAGGCATGAAATGAGTAATGATTTCTCTTCTGGATAGGATTGATGGAGAGTTCTTGACTAGTAAAGTATGTAGATGTTTGTGGTTAGGAAGGGAGATGGAGTTCTCATGTTATACTAGTGTGGTATGGTATAGGCGATATGTTGGGATTAGTGTGTGTAAGGTTACGGTTCAGTTCATAATGGAAAGTCATTAAATTCTTAAGCAGCACGGGCAATTGTAAGTGATTAAAGAATCGATCTTCAGATGATTGGGGTGAATGATCCTCATATGACTAAGGAAATGGTATTGCCAATCATAGTGATTTGATGAGGGTATATGCTGCAAAAAAGGGCAATGTGATTAAGTTGATGGCACTTCGGTAGTGTTGTGGCATTTTCTTGTTGGATCGACTGCTGATATTTGAGTGTGTTTGATGGCACAGGGGAGTTTAGAATATCCTTCGTGGAATGACTGGGTACTTGAGGTGTAATATGTATTCATACTGTGGAATTTGGGATCAGGTACAGTGATTCGTGTCCTATATGGAGTTGGAGACTGGGAGTTCTCAGGTACAGACTATGTAGCGGTTGTGGATCATGTGTATTGGTACCGTTAGCGGCTATTGGGATTTGAAGGCCCAAATGGATATTTCCTTGTTTGGTATATTAGATTTTGGATATGAGATTGGGGCATAGACTGGTTGTCTCAGTGCTGGGTTATTATAGACTACTGTGTTATGGGCTATGTCAGAAAATGCCACAGGTTACGTGGTGAGGTGCATCGAATTTTTTTCTAGCGGAGTGGTTTGTATTCCTTAGACCAGTGGACGACTGGGAAGGATTTCTTTTCTTAATTGGGCCTTCGTGATGGATGTCAGTACAGAGGTTTCTACCATTGATTCAGTTCTGGTATTGAGAGACTTTTTTGGATGCGTTTCTTGTGGCCGGGCATGTCGTCGGGTGAGATTGTGGATTGCGGTATTTATTTGGTGCCGGGCACCGTATCATACGGCTCCGGCAGGAGTTATAGTAGTGGAAGGAGCATCTTCAGGATTCTTGATATTGAGTTCGTTGGCAGGCCGAGGTGGCTACGTATTTAACTTGAGTTACCTTGGTTGGCCCCGAGTTGCATTGTTACAGGATAGGTTGATTCGGTAGTTATTGAACTTGTTGGTGATTAGGGGAGGATCTATGAGTTGCTTTTCTGTGTTATGAGACGTTATTATTTTTTGGATATGGGCATATGTGGTACTGTTCTATTGAGGATTGATAGAGAAAGTTGAGCGGGAAGAGTAATTGAGTGTTGCTTGGTAAATAGAGTATTGGTTATGACCTATCGGGTTGCGTGACGTATGTTATTTGTTTCACCGTGGGTGTAATGTATTACTTTGGTTTCAGACATCAAATTGTGTGTGGTTGTTGGTCTTGAGCATAGCGTCTTGAGGTGTTTCATGTGTAATAGTGCTTGGATAGGATCGCGCGTTGTGGCAAGGCCACGCGGGGGTATGACCCTTCGAGGTAGATTCAGGTATTCTATTTCTATGATGTGAGACGGGGTCTCAGCCTTGTGTGTAATGGTACTAATGAGCTTGAGGTACAACTCTTTCTTTTGAGTCATTTGTCATGATTTGAGTATGTTCAGACCGTTTCTTATTAGTGCGTGTATTATGCAAGTGGTGGCTTAGTCCAGTATCGAGGTATCAAATCACCAGACTGGTGTGTTGGATTCGAGGTGATCGTTGGGGTCATTAATGAATACGAACAGATCTGAGTTCAGCTTGTTAGAAAGATAATATTGAGATTTGGCCCGAAAATTTGTTGTGGTATTAGTCAAAGGGAAGTGGCTTCGTGAATGGTTGACCCGAGAAATGGTTACGGTTTATCATGTGTTTCATTTTGTCGTTGGCAGTATATGAAAGTATTGGAATAAGGCTTTAGTTAGTAAGAGGTTCTCTATCGGCATTTGGTTATTGTGGGCAACTGTTGTGAATAGAGGCTATCGTTTCGAGTGTTCGGATTATGTGGTATATCATGAGATTGCACCTGAGGTTGCAGGTAGGGGTTATTACAGCTGGTTCTGGCTTTCTCTGAGTATAGATGTGAGGTTCTTATCTTGTGTATGATTTCGAAAAGTGCAATGTGGTTCTACGGTTTATGGTTTAGATGGACTGTGAAATTTCAGCTATATTGTGTTATCGGACCTATGCGAGATAGGGTGACGTGGGATCACCCCGGGTACGTGCTTGGTAAGGTTATTCAGCTATTGGTTGGTTTCTAGGACAACTCTGGGTACGCTTGAGGACGAGCGTTTATTTAAGTTGGGGAGGATGTGACGACCCGACCCGTCATCTCATGTGTTACTGCTCCATTTTCCCTGTTTATTTCTTCTTCATGTTTCGTTATCAGTATGTGGTGTGTGAGAGTTGATTTGGATTTGGTTTTGATAAGAAATGAGACACTTAGTCTATTTTTCGATTGCTTTCGATTGGGTAGTGTCCTATTTGCATATTGTGATGTATTCACTCTGATTTTGGATAGATTCGACGCGCGTGGAGGCCGATTTGAGGGGCAAAGGCATCGCGAGCTTGAGATTTCACCGGTTCGAGGTGAGTAATATTTGTAAATGATATCCTGAGGGTTTGAAACCCCGGATTCGCACATCATAGTGCTGTATTAAGGTGACTTGCACGCCGGATAGCGAGCGTGGGGTAGAGCACCGTTGGGGATTGTGACTTGGTCCATCTCGATTGATGAAATTACTACGTATTTGATTGTAACTACTTGTTATCATCATGATTTGGGCTGATTGCCATGTTTTGGGCTTCGTGCCGATTATTTGAACCCTTCAGTGATTGATATCATTGTTTTTGCATTACTTTGCATGTTATTTGATCTCGGTAAAGGGTTTTAATCCCGTTTTGCAAATTCAGCCATTTTTCATGATTTGAAAACTTAAATGATATGTTACTGACGTTTTGAGCTGAGAACTGCTATTTTATTATTTCCCAAGGGGCTTATGTGCATTTTTGGACTGAGCATGGATCAGGCTGCACGCCGCAGCGGTGTTACATTGATATTGCGCTTGGGCTGTAGGAGCCCTTCCCATTTTTGAACCCCCACAATGAGCGCGGGTACCCAAATAGATCGGACTACACGCCGCAGCGGTTATATGCATTGCATTGCATTCATGCATTGGTTCCTGTTTGTAATACGTGTCATGACATTCAGCACTCTCATTTCATTGGCATCCATGATACTTCTTGCACTGTTTACCAGATGCCCTGGTGTGCATTGTTAATGGAGTGCTATGCCCTAGGGGCTGACATTTGTGCTGACTTGCACTGTCTCATTTGATTAACTGTTGGAAAGGATATTTTCAAAAGAGGTTTTAACTGAGCCCAGATATTTTCTAAAGGATTTTCACGGTCTTACTGTTTTCTCAAAGATTTGCACTGTCCTATATAGCATGATGGAGTGCTTTTACGTGATTTCTTACCGCTCAGTTATTATTTACTTTTATTGCTCACTGAGTTGGAGTACTCACTTTACTCCCTATACCTCGCGTGCAGTTAAAGGTATTGTGCACCCTGTAGCGGGTTATAGCTGATTGATAGTAATACTATTGTAGCAGAGCAAGGTGACTGCCAGCGTTAGCGGCACCAGACGTGGTCTTTAGAATTCTAGAATTTATTTTCGTATATTATTGGCCCTGTAGTTGTGTTCAGGGTTCTTTAGATGCTCGTGACTTGTGACACCCCGGTTGGGTTGTGTTGGGTTGTAGATATCGATTATTATTTTCATTAAGTTGTATTCATCTATTCATTTGTGTTTAATAATTTTGAAAGAGGCGTCGTTGTTCTGTTGGCTGGCCTTGTCTTCACGAGAGGCGCCATCACGATCGGGTTTGGAAATTGGGTCGTGACATAAGGCTTGAACAGGAGCTGGACTTTGATTCGAGTCCCAACATGATGCTAGACATTTGTTCTTTGCCAAGAACAAATGATAGCATTATTTTGTGACTCAAATCAGCTTTTGGACCCAAGAATTTGGGGAAGAAATCAACAACTTAGAACTTTTAGGGTTCTTCCATTCTACAATTTGAAATTTGAGAAAATCTGGTGAGATTCGGAGGAAACTAGTTAGAGGTTTGAGAAGAGGGAGGTGAGAAGAGTCTGGACTGTAATTTTGGTGAGGTTTGGGGGCGGCGGCGCCGTGTACGGCGGAGGCGGCGTTAGGGTTTTGTAGATTCGAAGGAATTGGTGGGGATTTGAGAAAAATGGAGGTCGGATTTGGAAAGAGGACGAGGAAGAGGTGCATTGGTGTATTTTTGGGAGCATTTGGAGACTTGCCACCGGCAGAGGCGATTTCCGGCCGGTGGCGGATGGTGGGGGACGGTGGTATGTATTAGGGGTGTTAGAGACGATGATTTTGGGGGGGGGGGGGTACAGGCTATATGAACATATAAATACTCCAAACCTCATTAGTTACAGACCGTTGAATTGATGAGATCCAACGGTCGTGATTAGAAGGCAATGAAACGGTGTCGTTTTGTTGTTTAAAGGGCTGGACCGGATCAGGGTGATTTTGGGCTGGGATTTGGGCATGTTTAAGTGGTTGAACGGGTATCAGGGTTAATTACAAGTGGGCTGGCCAATTGATTTGAATATTGGCCCAATACAGGCCAGCCTATTTCCTTCTCTCTTTTTATTTATTTTCATACTTTTTCTTTTTTATTTTTTTTTATTTTGTTAAAAACAGACCTGATTTAACTCTAAAATTAATTTTCAAAAATTAACTAAATCCTAATTTTAAAAGAAGACCAAGAAAAAATCAAAAATTAAAAGTAAAAAAATGCAAAAGGGACTATTTTTATTATTTTCTATTATTTTTTGTGATTTTACTTAACTAGTAAACCTAAAAATATTAAAATGGGGTCCTAAATGCAAATGCACTATTTTTGTATTATATCAACTAAAAATGCACACAAAAATGCGAATAATCACAAGAATTATGTAATTAATCCTAAAAAATCATACAAATAAAGAAGAATCCTAATTCTAAGAATTCTATAGGTGTAATTTAAGCGAGGCAAAAATCACGTGCTCACTGTGACGACCCAAAGAGTCATCACCGGATTTCTCTCTTTTTTCGCGCTTCCGAGGCCTTGAAAACCTCACTTTTAGTTACCTCGATTTGCGCACACATTTCGGGCGCGTAGCCGGAAAAGTTATATGTTAAATTCTATAAAAGATTTCAAAATATGGTTTTAAAAGATTAAAGTTGACTTCGGTCAATATTTTTGATAAACGAACTCTGACCCGTGATTTAACGGTTCCGCAGGGTCCGTAGAAAAATATTGGACTCGAGCATGTGCTCGGAGTCGAAATCCGAGGTCTAGAACTCGAGGAAAAGAATTATTCTGTGAAATTGTTTTTCTAAAATTATTAAGGAAAATGGAAATGAAAATTGATTAAAAGGCTATGGTATCGGGCTTGTATTTTGGTTCTGACGCCCGGTACAAGTCTTAAATATTTGTTAAGCGCTTTCTGTAAAGTTTTGTCAAAATCGGGCGTCATTTGACGTGTTTCAGCTCTAAATATCTGAAGTTAGAATGGAAAATGATGATTTTGAGGTTTGATTCATTGATTTTGACATTGGTTTGGCGAGTTGATCGCTCGAGTGAGTCCGTAGGGTATTGTTGAGTTAGTGTGTGTGTTTGGTTAGGAGCCCCGAGGGCTTGGGAGTGACTCGGGGGTGGTTCGAGGTGTTTTAGAACTTAGGAAAGGATCATAATTTTTTTGCTGCAGTTTTACACAGACCATTTGTTCTACGCGATCGCGGCCTAAGGCTCGCGTTCGCACTGCCTTGCGTCTCCCCTCTTTCGCGTTCGCGGTAACCTCCCTGCGTTCGCATTGATATGGTAATCCCTTCAACGCGTTCGCATAGAGCCCATCGCATTCGCATAGGACAATCCCTGGACCCCCTAGTTTTCCTTCTTCGCGTTCGCATACTACCCTTCGCGAACGCATAGAGTAACAACCAGCCTTCTCCGCGAACGCGACCCCTGTGTCGCGAACGCATAGAGTAAAACCCTTCTGTGAATTTTTCTTATAGATAGAACACTTAACACGGTATTTCTTCATTATTTTCACACGAGCTCTTCTCCTTCACCCTCCATAGACAAGTTTGAAGAACCTCTTCCTCCGTAACTTCATAGGTAAGTGTTCCTAACTTCATTCCCTCTTAATTTCTTCAACTAAATACTAATTTCCTAGCCCTAAATCATGAAATCAAAGTAGAAATAGGGGTTTTGGGTAAAGTTAGGGTTTTGAGAATTTTGGGGTCGAATCTTAAAACAAATTGCATATTTGAACTCGTGGGGTTATGGATGATTGGGTTTTGGTCCGAGCCTCGTGTTTGGACCATGTGGGCCCGGTGTCGAATTTTGGTATCTTTGGAAGAATTCTAGGAAATTCATATCTAGGCTATGAGATATAGCCATTGAGTCTTTATTGATATTATTAAATTAATTATACCAAGATATCATTATTTCGGAGTCGGATTGTAGAGGAAAGGCGGTATTTGAGGATTGATTGCTATTCTTTGGACCGAGTTAAGTGTTTGATCTAACTTTGGCTTGAGGGAAAAGGATTAGAGTATTATTAATTGCTAATTGCTAAATGATCGAGTACGGTGTATAGGCGTGGTGACGAGCATCTATACACCGGTGTCTAGCATGACCGTGGGTCCTTGTTTGTACTTATTCTGATATTTTAGGAATCTTCCATGCTAATTGATGAATTCTACATAATGTGAAGGGTATGAGGATTAGTTATGAATTGTAAATTCTTTGGAGCGTTGGCTCGAACGATAAAAATACTATTGAGTAAGAAATTAAAGAAATGGAAAGAGATATGATTAATCCCCTGCCGGAATGGTTTGAGTATATTCATTATCTCCCTTGCCGGGATGTGAAAGTTGTTATTATTGCTCCCTTGCTGGGATTTAGCTGTTTAATTGTGTTTTTCCTTGTCGGGATATTTCTTATTATTTGCTTATTTCCTTGCCCGTTTGGTTGTGATTGCTGTTTGGGTGAGGAAGAGTGATAATGCACGAAGGTTCATTCCGTGCCATGTTTGATTATATTTGCACGAAGGGTCATTTCGTGCCATGTTTTGATTATATTTCCACGAAGGGTCATTCCATGCCATGTTTTGATTATATTTGCACGAAGGGTCATTCCGTGCCATGTTTTGATTGTTTATGCACGAAGGGACATTTCGTGCTCTGATTTGACTATAATTGCACGAAGGATTATTTCGTGCCATGAAATGAGAGCTATGTAAGGGAAATCACGATGGGTGATGCCGTGCATTTTATTTGATTACTTTTGGTGAGAATGAGAGTAAAAGGACGAAGGTTGATGCCGTGCAACTGTTGATTTTTCCTGCTTTTTGTTAATCATTGTTATTGCCCTGTTTCTTACTTAAGTTGTTGACTTTATATCCGGATTGTACTCCCCCATAGCATGCTTCCCTCCCTTTTAACTGTTTAACTTCAGTATTCTTTCCTTTTATTGCATATATATATATATATATAGGTTGATTTAGTAGTCCTGTCTACCCTCATCACTACTTGCCGGGGTTAGGTCAGGCACTTACCAGCACATGGGGTCGGTTGTGCTGATGTTACACTTCTGTGCTTTTTGCACAGATCACGATACCAGAGCAGCTTTTGGACCACAGTAGTAGTGTATTGATCGGGAGCTGACTTCAGTCTAGGGACTTACGAGGTAGCCTAGCTGGCTTTCGCAGGCCGAAGTCCCTTTCCATATTTTCAGTTTGTTTCCATTGTACCGAGACAGACATTATGTATTTTCTATTCAGACTTGTTTGTAGCACTCTTTAGTGGTTCGTGTGGTAGTGACTCCAGTCTTGGGTAGTGAAATATTAAATTTTCGCATTTTGGCTTTTCAGTTATTTACGTTTTAAAAGACTTTCACTTTTATTTAAAGATTCGTTATTTTATTATTGCTGTGTTGTTATCCGAGAATGTTTAAATGCTTAGCTTTCCTAGCTCCAACAGTAGGCGCCATCACGACTCCCGATGGTGGGAAATCCGGGTCGTGACAAGTTGGTATCAGAGCTCTAGGTTACATAGGTCTCGCTACTCACGGACAAACTTGGTAGAGTCCGAGGGATCGGTACTGAGATGTTTGTATTTATCCCCCAGGGGCTATAGAGTTAGGAAAAATTTCACTTTGTTCATTCTTGTCGTGCGATTCTGTTTCTCAAGTACTGATTGTCTTTCTACTATGTTCTTCCGCAGATGCAGAGAACACGTGCTTCCTCTTCTACTGCGTAGCAGCTCGAGCCCCTAGCAGTAGCTCCTATCTGGGGCCGAGGGTGATACCGAGGCTGAGCCAGGGGCCGAGGCCGGGGCAAAGCTCCGCCCCGGGCCGCAGTCCTAGAGGTGGAGCCTCATATTGACTATGATGAGGAGGTTCCGGTCCCAACAGCTCTAGTGGGCCCAGGTCAGGTCCCAGGAGGGGTCATGGTCACCCCAGATATTCAGGACGCTTTAGTCAGATTAACAGGCTTTATGGAGAGTGTCACTAGAGCGGGTTTGCTGCCAGTAGTACCAGCCACTTCTCAGGTTGGAGGAGGGGCTTAGACTCCTGCTACACGTACTCCGGAGCAGGTAGCTCCCCAGGCTCATGTCCTAGTGGTTCAGCCAGCCGTGACAACTCAGCCAGGTGTTGCAGCCCAGGCCGGCGATGGAGCGGCTATGTCTTTGGATGCCTTGTGGAGACTTGATCGGATCTCCAAGCTCTTCACCACCATATTCAGCGGTGCTTCATCAGAGGATCCACAGGATTTCTTATTCAGCTGCCATGAGATCCTTAGGACCATGGGTATTATGGAGACCCATAGGGTCGATTTTGCCACCTTTCGGCTTGCAGGATCCGCCAAAACTTGGTGGAGGGACTATTGTTTGTCTAGACCAGCAGGGTCGCCAGCATTGACATAGGATCAGTTCACATAGTTGTTTTTGGAGAAGGTTCTCCTAGTTACTCAGTAGGAGGCACTTCGCACGCAGTTCGAGCTCCTCCAGCAGAGCTCCATGACAGTTACACAGTATGAGACTCGGTTTATTAATTTGGCATGCCATGTTATTGTTATACTCCCCACAGAGCGAGAGAGGGTGCAGAGGTTTATTGATGGATTGATTCAGCCGATTCGTCTCCAGATGGCCATGGGAGCCGGTAGTGAGATTTATTTTCAGGAGGTAGCCAATACGACCCGCAGAGTTGAGATGGCCCTTGCGTAGGGAGCTGGTCAGGTGTCGGATAAGAGGCCTCATCGTTCTAGTAGGTTCAGTGGTACCTCGTCTGGAGGTAGGGATTCATATGGTAGAGGTTATTCACTGAGACCCTTTCAATCAGCACTCTAGGTTTCTTATGGTACTCCAGGCGGTGGTGGTTCTCAGCAGCATTATTCTGATCAATAGCCCATTAGTGCACCTCCACTTCAGAGCTTCCAGGGAAGACATTTAGGTCGACAGAGCCAGCAGTCGCAGCAGCCGAGGGCTTTATGGTTGTGGTGACCTCGGTCACATTGTCAGGTTTTGCCCTCGAGCCTCGGGTAGCTCTCAGCAGTAGGGTCCTCGCCCCATGATTCAGGCATCAGGTGATCCACAGCTCGCCCAGCCAGCTAGAGGCGAGGGTAGGGATCATAGAGGTGGAGGTAGAGACCATAGAGGTAGAGCTCAGACCGGCAAAGGTAGGGGTCAGTCAGTAGTCGATCGTCCTAGAAACATGGTTCGGGGAGGTGGGGCCCAGCCCCAGTGGTATGCTTTGCCAGCGAAGCCAGAGGATGAGTCTTCAGATGCTGTTATTACATGTACTATTCTGGTCTGTGATAGGGATGCTTCAGTGCTATTTGACCCTGGGTCTACGTATTCATATGTGTCGTCTTATTTTGCACCCTACCTGGATATGCCTAGTGATGCTTTGGGTATCCCTATCTATGTATCTACACCAGTGGGTGATTCTATAATGGTCGACCGAGTTCATCGTTCCTGTGTGGTAGTGTTTGAGGGTCTTGAGACCCGTGTGGATTTATTGCTTTTAGACGTGGTAGATTTCGATGTTATATTAGGGATGGATTGGTTGTCCCCGTATCATGCTATCTTGGATTGTCACGCCAAGACCGTGACCTTGGCTTTGCCAGATTTGCCCCGATTGGAGTGGAGAGGGACCCCAGGTCATGCTACCCGCAGTGTTATTTCATATGTAAAGGCTCGACGTATGGTCGAGAAGGGGTTTTTAGCTTATCTGGTATATGTTCGCGATTCCAGCACAGAGGTCCCTTCTATTGACTTTATTTCTATTGTTCGGGAGTTCCCCGAGGTTTTCCCTTCAGACTTGCCGGGTATGCCTCCCGACAAGGATATTAATTTCTTATTGATCTGGCCCTAGGCACGCATCCCATTTCTATTCTGCCATATCGCATGGCCCCGCCAGAGTCGAAGGAGTTAAAGGACCAGTTGCAAGATTTGCTAGAGAAGGGTTTTATCAGGCCTAGTGTTTCTCCTTGGGGTGCACTAGTGTTATTTGTGAAGAAAAAGGATGGATCGATGAGGATGTGCATTGATTACCGGCAATTAAACAAGGTGACGATTAATAACAAGTATCCACTGCCAAGGATTGATGATTTTTTTTACCAGCTTCAGGGTGCGAAGGTATTTTCAAAGATAGCCTTGAGATCTGGCTACCATCAGCTGAGGATTAGGGCGTCTGATGTCCCTAAGACAGCATTTCGCACTCGGTATGGGCATTATGAGTTTTTGGTCATGTCATTTGGGTTGACCAATGCCCCAGCAGCATTTATGGAGTTGATGAACCGAGTGTTCAGGCCTTATCTAGATTCGTTCGTGATAGTCTTTATTGATGATATTCTGGTGTACACGAGCAGCACCTCAGAGAGGTTCTTCTGACTCTAAAGGATAGTCAGTTGTATGCTAAGTTCTCGAAGTACGAGTTTTGGTTGAGTTCGGTTACATTTTTGGGTCATGTTGTATCAACAGAGGGTATTCAGATGGACCCAAAGAAGATTGAGGCAGTCAAGATATGGCCTTGACCAGCATCAGCTACAGAGATCCGGAGTTTCTTGGGGTTAGCAGGATACTACCGTCAGTTCATGGAGGGGTTTTCATCTATTGCAGCCCCAATGACCAGATTGACCCAGAAGGGTGCCCAGTTCAGATGGTTAGATAAGTGTGAGGCGAGCTTTCAGAGGCTCAAGACAGCTCTAACTATGGCACCGGTATTGGTTTTGCCCACGGGATCAGGGCCTTATACCGTTTATTGTGATGCTTCCCGTATGGGGCTTGTTGCAGTATTGATGCCGGATGGCAGAGTCATTTCTTATGCTTTGAAGCAATTGAAGATCTACGAGAAGAATTATCCAGTCCATAATCTAGAGTTGGCAGCCATTGCTCATGCTTTGAAGATTTGGAGGCATTACTTATATGGTGTGACGTGTGAGGTGTACACGGATCACAAGAGTCTGCAATACTTGTTCAACCAGAAAGAGTTGAACTTGAGGCAGCAGAGGTGGTTGGAGCTATTGAAGGATTATGATGTTACTATTTTGTACCACCCGGGGAGAGCCAATGTGGTGGCCGATGCATTGAGTAAGAAGTCCGCCAACATGGGTAGTCTTGCTTATGTTCCGGTCAGCCAGAGACCACTTGCTTTGGATATTCAGGCCTTGGCCAATCGTTTTGTGAGGTTGGACATTTCTGAGACTAGCAGAGTGTTAGCTTGCATGGTCGCTCGTTCTTCATTATTGGAGCGTATCCGTGATCGGCAGTTTTATGATCCCCATTTGTGTGTCTTGAGAGACACGGTGCAGCGTGGAGGTGCCACGAAGGTGACTTTAGATGATGATGGTGTTTTGAGGTTGCATGGGCGAGTTTGTGTGCCCAATGTCTATGGGATTTGAGAGTTGATCTTAGAGGAGGCCCATAGTTTGCGTTATTCTATTCACCCAGGCACCACGAAGATGTATCAGGACTTGCGGCAGCATTATTGGTGGCGCAGGATGAAGAAATATATTGTCGCATATGTGGCTCGGTGTTTGAACTGTCAGCAGTTCAAGTATGAGCATCAGAGTCATGGTGGTTCGTTTCAAAGGGCTGAGCTTCCCGAGTGGAAATGGGAGAGGATTACCATGGATTTTTTTATTGGACTTCCGATGACTCGGAAGAAGTTTGATTCTATTTGGGTCATTGTTGATAGGCTAACCAAGTCAGCACATTTTATTCCGGTTGCAGCCACTTATTCATCGGAGAGGTTAGTTGAGATCTACATACGAGAGATTGTTCGCCTTCATGAGGTGCCGGCATCTATCATTTCGAACCGGGGTACGCAGTTTACCACGCGCTTTTGGAGAGCCATTCAGCAGGAGTTGGGCACCCAGGTTCAGTTGAGCACAGCGTTCCATCCTCAAACGGACGGCCAGTCCGAGAGGACTATTTAGATATTGGAGGATATGCTTCGAGCCTGTGTCATTGATTTTGGAGGCTCGTGGGACTAGTTTTGGCCTTTAGCAGAGTTTGCCTACAACAATAGCTACCAGAACAGCATCCGGATGGCTCCATATGAGGCGTTATATGGTAGGTGATGTCGGTCTCCAGTGGGAAGGTTTGAGCCGGGAGAGGCTCGGTTATTGGGTAAAGATTTGGTCCAGGAGGCCTTGGATAAGGTCAAGATCATTCAGGACAGGCTTCGTTCGGATCAGTCGTGGCAAAAGAGTTATGCGGATCACAAGGTTCGAGATGTAGCCTTCATGGTTGGTGAGCGAGTATTGCTCTGTGTATCGCCTATGAAGGGTGTGATGAGATTTGAGAAGAAGGTCAAGCTTAGCCCTAGATTCATTGGCCTATTTGAGATTCTCGATCGTGTTGGAGATGTGGCTTACAGACTTGCCTTGCCACCTAGCTTGTCAGTCGTGCATCCAGTGTTCATGTGTCCATGCTTCGGAGGTATCACGGCAATCCAGCCCACGTGTTAGATTTCAGCACTGTCCATCTGGACAAGGATCTATCCTACGAGGAGGAGTCGGTAGCTATTCTAGACCGGCATGTTCGACAGTTGAGGTCAAAGAGTTTTCCTTCAGTGCGTGTCCAGTGGAGAGGTTAGCCTCCTGAGGCATCGACCTGGGAGTCTGAGTCTGATATGCGGAGTCGCTATCCTCATCTATTTCTTGACTCAGGTACTTCTTTCTTTTGTCCGTTCGAGGACGAACGGTTGTTTTAGAGGTGGAGAATGTGACGACCCAAAGGGTCATCACCAGATTTCTCTCTTTATACGTGCTTTTGAGGCCTTGAAAACCTCACTTTTAGTTGCCTCGATTTACATTCGCAGTCCGGGCGCGTAGCAGGAAAAATTATATGTTAAATTCTGTGAAAATTTTCAAAATATTGTTTTAAAATGATTAAAGTTAACTTCGGTCAAGTAAACGAACGCGGACCGGTAATTTGACGGTCCTCGAGGGTCCGTAGAAAAATATGGGACTCGGGCATGTACCCGGAGTCGAAATTTGAGGTCTAGAACCCGAGGAAAAGAATTATTCAATGAAATTGTTTTTCTGAAATTATTGAGGAAAATAAAAATAAAAATTGATTAAAAGGATATGGTATCGGGCTCGTATATTGGTTCTGACGCCCGGTACAAGTCTTAAATATGTGTTAAGCGCTTTCTGTAAAGTTTGGTTGAAATCGGACGTCGTTTGACGTGTTTCGGACCTAAATATCTAAAGTTTGAAGTTTATGAAGTTAGAATGGAAAATGATGATTTTGAGGTTTGATTCATTGATTTTGACGTTGTTTTGGAAAGTTGATCGCTCGAGTGAGTCCATAGGGTGTTGTTGAGTTAGTGTGTGTGTTTGGTTAGGAGCCTCGAGGGCTCGAGAGTGACTTGGGGGTGGTTCTGGGTGTTTTAGAACTTAGGAAAGGATCAGATTTTTTTGCTGCATTTTTACACAGACCATTTGTTCTACGCGATCACGGCCTAAGGCCCGCGTTCACACTTCCTTGTGTCTCCCCTCCTTCGCGTTTGCGGTAACCTCCCCGCGTTCGCATTGTTCTGGTAACCCCTTCAACGCGTTCGCATAGGACAATCCCTGTACCCCCCAGTTTTCCTTCTTCGCGTTCGCATACTACCCTTCGCGAACACATAGAGTAACAGCCAGCCTTCTCCGCGAACGCGACCCCTGTGTCATGAACGCATAGATTAAAACCCTTCAGTAATTTTTTCTTAAAAATAGAACACTTAACACAGGATTTCTTCATTATTTTCACACGAGCTCTTCTCCTTCACCCTCCATAGACAAGTTTGAAGAACCTCTTCCTCCATAACTTCATAGGTAAGTGTTCCTAACTTCGTTCCCTCTTAATTTCTTCAACTAATCACTAATTTCCTAGCCCTAAATCATGAAATCAAAGTAGAAATTGGATGTTTTGGCTAGAGTTAGGGTTTGAGAATTTTGGGTGATTCAACCTCAATTTGGGGTCGAATCTTAAAACAAGATGCATATTTGAACTCGTGGGGTTATGGGTGATTGGGTTTTGGTCCGAGCCTCATATTTGGACCACATGGGCCCGGTGTCGAATTTTGGTATCTTTGGAAGAATGCTAGGAAATTCATATCTTGGATATGGGATGTTGCCATTAAGTCTTTATTGATATTATTGAATTAATTATGCCTAGATATCATTATTTCGGAGTCGGATTGTAGAGGAAAGACAATATTTGTGGATTGATTGCTATTCTTTGGACCGAGGTAAGTGTTTGATCTAACTTTGGCTTAAGGTAATAGGATTAAAGTGTTATTAATTGTTAGTTGTTAAATGATTGAGTACGGTGTATAGGCATGGTGACGAGCATCTATACACTGGTGTCTAGCATGACCGTGGGTCCTTGTTTGTACTTATTCTGATATTTTGGGACCCTTCCATGCTAATTGATGAATTCTACATAATGTGAAGAGTATGAGGATTAGTTATGAATTGTAAATTCTTTGGAGCGTCGGCTCAAACGATAAAAATATTATTGAGTAAGAAATGAAAGAAATGGAAAGAGATATAATTAATCCCTTGCCGGGATGGTTTGAGAATATTGATTATCTCCCTTGCCGGGATGTTAAAGTTGTTATTATTGCTCCCTTGCCGGGATTTAGCTGTTTAATTATGTATTCCGTTGCCGGGATATTTCTTATTATTTGCTTATTTCCTCGCCCGTTTGGTTGTGATTGCTGTTTGGATGAGGAAGAGTGATAATGCACGAAGGGTCATTCTGTGCCATGTTTGATTATATTTGCACGAAAGGTCATTCCGTGCCATGTTTTGATTATATTTGCACGAAGGGTCATTCCGTGCCATGTTTGGATTATATTTGCATGAAGGGTCATTCCGTGTCATGTTTTGGTTATATTTGCACGGAGGGTCATTCTGTGCCATATTTTGATTATTTATGCACGAAGGGACATTCCGTGCTCTAATTTGACTATAATTGCACGAAGGATCATTCCGTGCCATGAAGTGAGAGCTATGTGAGGGAAAGCACGAAGGGTGATGCCGTGCATTTTATTTAATTTCTTTTGGTGAGAATGAGAGTAAAAGCACGAAGGTTGATGTCGTGCAACTGTTGATTTTTCCTGCTTTTTGTTAATCATTGTTATTGCCCTATTTCTTACTTAAGTTGTTGTCTTTATATCCGGATTGTACTCCCCCATAGCATGTTTCTCTCTCTTTTAACTGTTTAACTTCGATATTCTTTCCTTTTATTGCATATATATCGATATATTGAACTGCACAAGTTGATTTGGTAGTTCTGTCTAGCCCCGTCACTATTTCGCCGGGGTTGGCCAGGCACTTATCAGCACATGGGGTCGGTTGTGCTGATGCTACACTTCTATCCTCCTTGCACAGATCATGATACCGGAGCAGCTTTTGGACCACAACAGTAGTGTATTTATCGGGAGCTGACTTCAGTCCAGGAACTTACGAGGTAGCCTAGCTGGTGTTCGCAGGCCGAAGTCCCTTTCCATATTTTCAGTTTGTTTCCATTGTACCGAGACAGACATTATGTATTGGCTATTCAGACTTGTTTGTAGCACTCTTTAGTGGTTCGTGAGGTAGCGACTCCAGTCTTGGGTAGTAAAATATTAAACTTCCATATTTTGGATTTTCAGTTATTTACGTTTAAAAAGACTTCCGCTTTTATTTAAAGATTCGTTATTTTATTATTACTGTGTTGTTATCCGAGAATATTTAAATGCTTGACTTGCCTAGCTCCAATAGTAGGCGCCATCACGACTCCCGATGGTGGAAAATCCTGATTGTGACACACACTAATAGTATTGGATTTATTTGAACGACGTCCTTTCGAGTTTCTAATAGAACGACTAGATTACATAACACATTTCATGGATGAATTGGTGTTGACATTTAAGGATTGACCTTCAAATGGTTAAATAAGGTGTTTTGTTAATGTTGTGAAGTTGGACCCAAGTGTTAGGCGCTTAATTGGTGTAATTGATATTATTGTGACATATTAATGATATATGTGAACTCATAAATATAGATATCGACTTGTGAGGCGTTTGGACATTTTAAACAAATTGGAGCATCCTAGGAATAGTTTGAAGCTTTAACTTGAGGTAAGTTGATTAAAACTTAGTCTTCTTGAAGTATTTTCTCTAAAATCATATTTGAGTTATTACTTGAGTTTGTTTGTAAATGTACATCCATACTTGTGGGGACAAGTGGGAAAGAATGTAACTATGTATTTTGAGTCGTGTTGAATAATGTCTTATTATTTTATAATTTAAAAAATCTTGTTTTTAAAGATTTGATGTCAAATGATGCTTGAGAAAAATGTTAAAAGTTTTAATCAAGCTTGTGTATTGGAAAGAATATAAAATATTTGAGTGCAAAAAATGTATTTTTATGAAAACTATTTCGTTTGAAACTTGATTAATGGATAGTACTCGTTGTATCTTTGAATTATGGATGTTAAATATCAAAAGCTTTAACATGAAAATCATATGTTTGATTGTTTTTATTCAAAATGGTTCAGTTTGGCTATGACCAATGATTTGATAAAAATTAGATCCTTTGAGGCTAATACGCTTTGAATCTATTTTTGAACTATCAAATATTTTGGGAGTTACTAGTGGAGACCATTCAAATATTGAGTTCATTATCATGGAACTACATGTGCGGGTGTAGGGACACATTCCAAGGTTAAGCCAAGATTTGAGAGATAAAATCCCCCATTGTGAGGAAAAATAATCATTACTTAAAGTAATGAGGTTAAGCCAACTCGTATGGTACTACGAAAAACTGCCCAGACAAGCAGGGCCAAATACTATTTTCTAGGTCGATCACTTAGTAGTTATTTATTTTGTCGATGTCGGCGTAGTACTCCCAATAAAACAGTGTAAGATAATTTTGTTATGTTTAGGGTTAAGGAGTCGAAAGTGATTTCAATGACTTAATGAAGTTGAAATAATTTTGAATGATTTTATTAGGATCACGGGTTGACATAAATAGTTTAAAAGTTTGTATCATGGTTTACATTTTTCTAGTCATTTCATTTAAAATGATAAAGAGCATGAATTGATATAATTGCTATCATTCTATATTAAATTTTGGTTGCATTATTTTTGATAAACCTTATCCCAGGAACTTGAGTTAGAAAGAGAGTCCATGGCACTTATTGAGTACCGTCGTGGTGTACTCAGCCTTTAGGGGCCCTTCTCCAGGGTCCCACTTATTTTATGTATTTTCATGATGAGACGTGGTATGTGATGAGTGGATGAGGCTATGATGACTCTCTTTCCAAGGCATATAGCAAGACACCGCTTCTATTCCGTCGTAGCCTTCGTGTGATCTTACTTACTTCTGTTTGGGGTTTGTCCGAAATATTTATTTCATCCTTGTGTCTTAGAGTTTTCACATACAAGTGTTATTGTTTTGGAGTTGTAATAGAGAGTTATTCATATAGCATGCATCAAATAAATATTTTTATTCTTTTGTATTTTTTAATTATTAAAAAATGATGGATTTAAGGATTTTGTCCACGTATGGGTTTATCATTTAAATGATTGTATTTTCAAAAAAGGCTTCCGCATATATTTATTTTGCATATAGTTGAGCATTCTTGTTCGGTTTGGTTCGTCTGAATTGGATAGTGTGTGAAGTGCCGGTCACATAATTTTGGATCGTGACATTTGTATTCCACATATAACTTTCCATCTCAAGTCCGATTAGAATAAAATAAAACTTAGCAATAACCATTTAGAGTTTATTACTAATATAAAATATTTAAACTGTTATGTTGTGTATAATTCGGGAAAAGTGCATCATTAGCTACTTTTAAGTGTGATATTTAAAATATATCTGCAATTTATAATATATTTAAAATTTAATCAATTCGCCCAAACTTTAGGAGTAAGTATCCTAAATTTTTAATCTACTAATTTAAATTCAGTACATAATATTTGAATTTCTGGACACAATTTTCGAACTTTAGGACACGATGTCCTGAAGTATGAATTTATAGGTTTAAATTCTAGGACGCCATATCCTGAAGTTTGAGCGAAATTGACTAATCTTTCAATACATTGTAAACCATAAATATATTTTAAACAACATACTTAAAAATAGTTACTTGGTATCATATATATATATATATATATATATATAACTAACTATGTGAAATGAAAGAGTGAGGTGGCATCTCTTTAGCCAACAAACTCACTTATCTTTTTCATTCTTTTTTTGCTTTTTTCTCTTGTTTTTCTATTTATCTTAACTTGAAAAGTCCACAAGTCCCTAAATAATTACTCAATTAAAGGTGAAGGGAGTTAGTTGAGGACAAATAAAGATGAAATAACTATGGGTTTTCATCTTCCTCTTCTTTATTGTATTATTAGATGAACCCATAAATGTAATTAAAGGTTACTTTTCATCCTATGCAAATATAGAGAACTAATCACCTCTTCCCTCCCCAAAATAGAAGAATCTATACTTAACCAAGTAATTGTTGGCAGAAAATTCTTAAGTAAGATGAAGCAAAATTGTAAATGTCGTTAAAAATACTTAAGAGTATAGTGGAAGCAAAAGTGTCCGTAAAATCTCAGGCGAGATGCGGAGGCGATTACACGACTCCTTTCGGTGGAAGTAGCAGAGAAGATGTGGATAAATCTGCAACACTTACACTTAATTTATTTGTCGCATGCAAGAATAAGTTTGTTATCAGTTGTTATATTTTCGTACGAGCTCTTTGGGGTTAATTGATCAAAACATCTGGAAAAGTTTCGTAGTATACTACAATATGTTGATAAAGACAACATTTTGTGATTCAGTTTAATAGCTTTTGGTTTCCCACTTGAGATGTTAAACATGCAGTTCAGCAAGTTATATTTTACCCTATTTTATATTTTCTCTTGAGACTTCATTTTCCATGGGAGGAGAGGAAGCTGATTTTAAGGCATAAACATTGTAAGTTCATTGATTTTTTTATCCATCTCTTTATGGCATTCAATTCTACATACGGCTCCAATAACCATCGTCACGACCCGGAATTTCCACTTTCGGGATCGTGATGGCGCCTAACATTTCACTTGCTAGGCAAGCCAACATTAGAGAATTCACAAAATCAATTTCAACTAATTTTTAATAACAGAATTAATCAAGCTAAATAGAAGCTAAACAAAGTTTGCGGAATACAATAAAACCCAAAATATCTAAAACATTTAGGATCTGGAGTCACAACTCACGAGCTACTACGAATTACTACGAACATAATCTGAAAGATAATACACTATTGTGAAGGAAAAGAAACAATAAAATAACAAGACTAAGAAGAGACTCCAGGGTCTGCGGACGCCAGCAAATCTACCTTGGTCTCTCAATGGTCAAGTCCCATTGCTAACCTCACGATCAACTAGGGCCGATAACGGAATCTGCACAGAAGTGCAGCATAGTATCAGTACAACCAACCCCATGTACTGATAAGTGCCGAGCCTAATATCGGCAAAGTAGTGAAGAGGCTAAGACAAGACACATATATCAGAACCCTGTACAATTTAACAGTATAGGTACAAAATAACGTCAAGTAAGAGATAGACAGATAATATCGGGAGGGGGACATGCTGAGGGGATTACAAGATAGAGAATTACAGCAGTAAAGAAACTTGATCAGGTAATATACCTTGAACCACTAATAACAAGTAAACATAGTAAGAAATATGCATGGCATCATCCTTCGTGCTTTTCTCAACCTCACCAGATAATCAATAGAAATGGCACGCCATCACCCTTCGTGCATTAACTCTCTCATAACATGGCACGACATCACCCTTCGTGCATTAACACTCACAATATGGCACGACATCACTCTTCGTGTATTAACACTCACAAAATATGGCACGACATCACCCTTCGTTCATTAACACTCTCCCTCACCAAGACAAAGAACAATAACAACAGGAGATAGAAATATCAAGAACAAGTCTTACTTCAACAATTGGTTCCACAATACCAACCTCAACTTTGAATCAATACTCACTCAATACCAAAATCCGTAAATATGATAAGAACGATCAACATAACGATAAACTAATCTAAGACTGGGTAATAAAATCATGAACAGCTACAATTTCATGAATAAGACTCACTCGCTTGCCATAACTTGACAATATCGCATAGGTGCTCTTCATTTCACCTATATGTTGCATCTAACATTCAAAAATATAGCAAATAAGCAAATAATACCTATTCCCTCAAGCCAAAGTTAACTACAATACTTACCTCGCTCTAACGGCCAAACTCAAAGCTCAGCCACAGCCTCCATACAAATAGAATCTAGCAAATTGCCAACCAAATGACTTAATTAAGCCTTAGGAACTACCCACGATTTCAAAGAATTCAATTCAGGCCATTTTTGAAAGAGTCAACAAGAGCCAACACCTAGGCCCGCTTGGTCCAAACCCAAAATTCAGACCAAAACCTAATTACTCATTCACCCCCGAGCCCGGATATATGGTTGGTTTTTGAATCCGACCTCAATTTGAGGTTTAAATCACCAATTTTTGAAATCCCTAGTTTCTACCTAAAAACCCCTAATTCCACCATGAAAACTTTAGATTCTAGATTGAAATCTTGTATAATAAAGTGAAAGATTGAAAGAAACTAGTTTAGAATCACTTACCTATAATTTGGGGAAGAAAAGGTCTTTGGAAAATCGCCTATTGTGTTTTAGGTTTTGAAAATTTGAAGAATGGGAGAAAAAAAGTTGTTTAAGTCTCTTTTCATCAGCTGCAGATGTCGCATGTGCGACCTAGCTTCGCAAATGCCAAGCCCGCAAATTCGAAAGAAGCATCTCAAATGTTAACCCCCTCATTTCTACATAGTTTGCAAATACGAGGAAATGTTTACAAATGCAAACATTGGATGACCGCAAATGCGACACAATCATCGCAAATGCAAAGACTACCCTCCCTATACCAACTTTGCAAATGCGAGGTTGTTTTACAATTGCGAAACCCGTGTTGCCCAGATCCTCTTTGCATTTGTAATGAGAAGCTCAATAGTATGAATCTCTTAGAGATCGCAATTGCGATGCTTGATCTCACAAATGCGAGATCAGAGGCCTGCAACAAGATCAGTTACACCAGCAAATATTTTCAAGTTCAAATCACTCCGTAGCCTATCCGAAACTCACCCGAGCCATCGGGGCTCCAAATAAAACATGCCCACAAGTTTAAAAATATCATACAAACTTGCTCATGTAATCAAATTGCCAAAATAACACCTAGAACTACGAATTTAGAAGAAAATCAAATGAAATTATCAAGAACACTCTAAAATTTCTATATTCTCAATCCGGCGCCCCAAACACGCAAACCAACTCCGTTTCTCACCAAATTTCACAAACAAGTAATAAATAGCATATTGGACATATACCGGGTTTCGGAACCAAAATACGGACCCGATATCCCTATAGTCAAACCTTGGTCAAACACTTCCATTTTATTATGTCTTTAACATTTAAATTTTAACAAAGTCCGATATCTCGAGCTAGGGACTTTCGATTTCGATTCTGGTCATACGCCCAAGTCCCTTATCATGATATTGACCCACCGGGATAGTAAAATCATGAATCCTGGCCTATTTACCAAATAAGTTGACCAAAGTCAACTCAAATGAGGTTTTTAGACAAAATTTCTTATTTTCATCAACTTTTAACATAAAAGCTTTCCGAAAATATGCTCGGACTGCGCACGCAAATCAAAGAGCATAAAAATGAGATTTTTAATGCTTAAAAGTGCAAAATTGAGTTTTTAAAACACAAGATGACCTTTTGGGTCATCATGTTCTCCACCTCTAAAACAACCGTTCGTCCTCGAACGGACATAGAAAAGTACCTGATCTGGTGAAAAGGTAGGGATATCTACTCTGCATATCATACTCAAACTCCCAGGTAGCTGCCTCAACGGGCTAACCTCTCCACTGCACTCGATAAAGGATAACTCTTCGATCTCAACTGACAAACCTAGTAGTCTATAGTAGCTACCGGCTCCCCCTCATAGGTCAAATCCTTGTCCAGTTGGACACTCCTGAAATCTAAGGCATGGGATGGATCGCCACGATACTTCCAAAGCAGGAACACTTGGAACACTGGATGGACCACTGATAAACCAAGTGGCAACGCAAGTCTGTAAGCCATCTCGAGCACTCGCTCAAGAATCACAAAAGCCCGATATATCTAGGGCTCAACTTGCCCTTTTTCCCAAACATCATTACACCCTTCATGGGTGACCACGGAGTAACACTCTCTCTCTGACCATGAATGAAACATCACGGGCTTTATAGTCAGCATAACTCTTCTGCCTGGACTGAGCTGTGCGAAGTCTATCCTGAATGATCTTAACCTTATCCAAGGCATCCTATACCAGATTTGTACCCAATAACCGAGCCTCCTTCGGCTCAAACTATCTAACCGGTGATCGATATCGTTTACCATATAGCGCATCATTGGGAGCCATCCAGATAATGTGTTATTGCTGTAGGCAAATTCCGCAAGTGGCAATAACAGATCCCATGAGCCCCTAAAGTCAAAAACACAAGCACGGAGCATATCATCCAATATTTGAATAATGCGCTTGGACTGCCCATCCATCTGAGGATGAAATATTGTGCTCAGCTCAACCCGCATACCCAACTCACGCTGCACTGCCCTCCAGAAATGCAAGGTAAATTACGTACCTCGATCATAAATGATAGACACTAGTACACCATGAAGATGAACGATCTTGTGGATATAAATCTTTTCCAACCGCTCTGAAGAATTGGTAACTTCCATAGGAATGAAATGCGCTGACTTGGTCGGTGTATCCACAATAACCCAAACTGCATCGAACTTACTCTAAGTCCGTGGGAGTCCAACAACGAAATCCATAGTGATATGCTCCCATTTCCACTCAAGAATCTCTATCTTCTGAAGGAAACCACCAGGTCTCTAATGCTCATACTTTACTTACTGACAATTTAGACACCAGAGCCACAATGCCACTATATATTTCTTTATTCCCCTCCACTAATAATACTGCTACAAGTCCTGATAAATCTTGGCGGCGCCCGGATGAATAGAATACCGGGAACTGTGGGCCTCATCTAGAATCAACTCACGAAGTCCATCCACATTAGGACCACAAACGACCCTGCACCCTTAAAAATCCATCATCTCCAACCATAACCTGCTTGGCATCCCTGTGCCACACTATATCCCTGAGGACAAACAAATAAGGGTCATCATACTGCCGCTCCCTAATACGCTCAAACAATGAAGACCAAGTGATCGTATAAGCTAGAACACGACTGGGCTCAGAAATATCCAACCTTACAAACTGATTCGCCAAGGACTGAACATCTAATACTAGAGATTCTCATCGATTGTAATGTATGCAAGGCTGCCCATACTCACTTACTTCCTACTCAAAGCATCGGCCACCACATTGGCCTTCCCGGGATGATACAAGATGGTGATATCATAGTCCATCAAGAGCTCTAACCACCTCCTCTGCTTTAAACTGAGCTCCTTTTGCTTGAACAAATATTGCAAACTCTGATGATCTGTGAACACCTCACACAATACGCCATAAAGATAGTGCCTCCCAATCTTAAGCATGTGAACAATGGATGCCAACTCTAAGTCATGGATTGGGTAATTCTTCCTGTGAACCTTCAACTGTCACGACGCATATGCAATCACCTTGCCATCCTACATCAGTACCGTACCGAGTCCAATATGAGATGCGTCACAATATACTGTATAAGGCCCTGAACCTACAAGCAACACCAACACCGACGCCGTAGTCAAAGCAGTCTTGAACTTCTAAAAGCTTGCCTCACACTCATCTGATCATCTGAACATGACACCCTTCTGGGTTAACCTGTTCAACGTGGCTACTATAGATGAAAACCCCTCCACATACCAATGGTAATGACCCACCAATCCCAAGAAACTCTGGATATCTGTAGCTCAAGTGGGTCTAGGACAGTTCTTGACTGCCTCAATCTTCTTAGGATCCACCTGAATACCCTCTGCTGATACAACGTGCCCCAAGAAGGCATTGAGCTTAACCAAAACTCTCATTTTGAAAACATAGCATATAACTAGCTATCTCTTAGAGTTTGAGGAACGATTTGAAGGTGCTGCTCATGCTCCTCTCGATTGCAGGATTAGATCAAAATATCATCAATAAACATAATCACATAGGAATCCAAATAGGGCTTTAACACTCAGTTCATCAAATCCATAAATATTGCTGGGCCATTTGTCAACCCAAATGACATTACTAGAAACTCATAATGCCCATACCGAGTCCGAAAAGCTGTCTTAGGGACATCAAATACCCTAATCATCAACTGATGATAGCCAAACCTCAAATCAATCTTTGAAAACACTTTGGCACCCTGAAGTTGATCAAATAAGTCATCAATCCTTGGTAATGGATACTTGTTATTTATGGTGACTTTGTTAAACTGCCAGTAATCTATGCACATCCTCATTGATCAATCCTTCTTCTTCATAAACAACACGGGCACACCCCAGGGCGAAACACCAGGTCTAATAAAGCCCTTATAAAGAAAATCTTGCAACTGCTCCTTCAATTCTTTCAACTCTGTCGGGGCCATCCAGTATGGCAGAATGGAAATGTGCTGAGTGCTCGGATCCAAATCAATACAGTAGTCAATATCCATGTCGGGTGGCATCCCTGGCAAGTTTGTAGGAGACACCTCTGCAAACTCATGAATGACTAGTACTGAATCCATAGAAGGAACCTCCAAAGTATAATCGTAGACATAAGACAAATAAGCTAGACAACCCTTCTCGACCATATGCCGAGCCTCCACATAAGAGATAACCTTGCTGGTACATCCCTCTCCACTCAAATCAAGGCACCCTCGACAAGGCTAAGGTCACGTTCTTGGTATGAAAATCCAATATAGCATGATAAGGTGACAGCCAATCCATCTCCAAAATGATATCAAAATTGGCTATATCAAGAACTAGGAGATCTACACGAGTCTCAAGATTACCAATGGTAACCGCACACGAATGATAAATGCGATCTACAATAATAGAATCTCCCACAGGGGTGCACATACACGGGAGAACTTAAAGAATCACGAGCCACAACAAAATATGAAGCAAAGATGACACATAGGAATAAGTAGAACATAAATCAAATAGTACTGAGGCATATCTACTGCAAACTGAAACCCTACCTGTGATAATCACGTGAGATGACTCAACCTCAGGTCTTGCTGGAAAAGCATAGAATCAAGGCTAGGCTCCACCACTCTTAACTACATCTCGAGGATGGCCCCGTCTGGTCGGCCTCTACCTTTAGCGGCCTGACCTCCACCTCTAGCTACCAGACCCCTACCTCTAATTGGCTGAGTAGGCGGTGAAATACCCGGTGATGGGACCATGGCACAAGAACCCTAATGCTAAGAGCTACTCGATGTTGGAGGGAAAAACCTAGCAATGTACCTCAGATCACCATAAGTATAACAAGACCTCGACTGCTGTGACTGTTGACCTTGAAATTGACCATATCGGCCTGGGTAACCACCCTGAAAACTCTAGAGCAGAGGTGCACTATAGGCTAGCTGGTGGTGCACTGTACGCTAGTTGATCAGAATAATGGATATGGGGACCATGACCACTTGAAGCACCAAGAGATGCATGGAGTGCTGAATGAAACGGCTGGGAGGATGGCCTCTACCAAAAGTACCTCGGCCTCCAGATAAGGCCCACTGAATCCACCTGAGTGATGCGGCCTCTTGTCAAACACCTAACCACTCCCCTAAGCTAAAACCATCTCGACTCGCCTGGCAAGATTGGTGGCCGCTTGAAAAGAAATCTCACTCCCCGTCTCCTTAGCCATCTGCAATCTAATAGGCTGAGAAAGCCCCTCAATAAACCTCCTTACTATATCTCTCTCTCTCTCTCTCCCTCTCTCTCTCTCTCTCTCTCTCTCTCTCTCTCTCTCTCTCTCTCTCTCTCTCTCTCTCGGTAGGAAGCAGAATAATAGCCTGACGGGCCAAATCCACAAAATGGGTCTCATATTGAGTGACTGACATACTGCCCTGCTAGAGACGCTCAAACCGTCTGTGGTAA